>CM054403.1:355747-410718 GCA_028858755.1 Ara ararauna
AGAAGTCAGCGTCGTCGTTCCAAGTGTAGGAAGCCAGGATCACACCCAGCCCGCTGGAGAAGTTGTGGCTGGGGTAGTAGATGAAGCGGGAAGGGCGGTCGGTGATGGATTGTCCCCCTCGGATGCCGTCCCGCTCCCAGAACTTCTCCTTGCAAACCAAAGCAATCTTGGAGGAGGATGCGTAGTGCAGGGAGCGCAGGGCATGGGTCTTGGGAGCAGAGAGGGGTGGCAGGAATTGGATATGCCTGGTGGCCTTGGTGGTGGAGGTGACAAGGACGTAATCCGCAGTCACCATGGCCAGGGTGTCGGGAGCATGGTAATGAACGTGGACTTTGTTCCCCTTCGTGACGATCTTCTCCACCGTGCAATTGAACTGGATGACATTGGGCAATGCTTTGTGGAAGGCTTTGGGCAGTTGGTCAAACCCTCCCGTGATCTCATCAAATCTGAAAGGAGAAGAAGCTGGTGAGGGAGAACCACTGGGGTTCAGGAGCTGTACAACCTGATGTCTTCCAGAGAAGCTCTAACGGAGCTTGGTGGCCCTTTGAGTCGGGAGCGATTCCCATTGAGACACCCAAATGCCACTGACATCTCTGCTGGTGGCTGCTGTGGCCCAGCGCAAAATGGGGGTTGCCATAGGAGACGTGGTCTTACCTCTCATCAGAGAACGTGTCAAAGTCCCACAGCGAGGCCAGGAAGGAGAGGTAAAACCCTGAGTCCTCGTTCAGGAGGTCACCAATCATCTGGACCGCTCCTCGGCTCAGGTTCCCTACTTTGATCAAATACTCCTGGAAAAGCCAGGAAGAACACGTAGCCTGATGTTATTGTCCCAGTGCTTTATATCCCAAGCCATATCCATGCCCTGCTGCCTTGTTCCTGCTCCTGATCTGCTTAAAGTCCAGGTCAGAAGCAGCTTCTTACAGGAGACCGATGTCTCCTCTGGTTTAGCAGGACAGAAGTTCTGGAGATGGATGAACAGGGATTTGTGGCTTTGAAAGAGTTGGGCCACATGAAGATGCTCAGTAAATCCTCCCCAGTGCTTAGGTGACCCATGATGGAGGAATATGGTTAATCTGGATGAATTCCCAGATCCTTTCTCCAAGCAGGGATGGCAGGTTAAGAATCAGCCGAGGGGGAATAAATTTACTCTCAAGCCCCAGACCTTTACCTTGGTGGAGAAGGAGTCGTATCTAGTTAGATATTCCTTGCAGTCTGTAGCCTGGAACTGCTTCAAAGCCTGGAGAGGGAACAGTGATGTATTAATGAGGAAAGAAAGCGCATTCCCTGGATTCTGTTAGGATTGACTGAGGTTTGGTGACCCCTGGAGCTGAGTTAGAGATAATGGATCCTGCTGCTTGGGCCTCAATCTGGGGAAGTTATGGCCTTAATGTGGCATCTTCTGCTTCATCCAAGGCTTGGTGAGTTTTCCAGAGAAGGAAACGTGCATAAAGAGGGTTTCAATTAGCTGCCCTGGTTTCTGAATGAGCCTTTCTAAGGCTAAAGGACCCTACTCTTCCTCAACTCATTGCTGAGTCTTCCTCAACCCATCGTGCGGATGAGGGTCCACCAGGAAACAACATCAGTGTCTCTTGGCTTCCCTTCCCTGTGGGCACGTACCTTGTGCAGTGCTTCCCGGTATAGCTGGTTGGCACTTTTGCCTCTCTCCGATGGCTTCACCGGGTAATTGAGGATGTTTGGGTTCGTGTTCACTTCCTTGGCTCTTACCCGAGTGCCATTTACCAAGTACCAGGTGTTGTCATCGGTCTGGACGAAGGGGTTCAGCTTCAGGCCAAACTGCCTGATGAACTCCCGGACCAGCCTGAGAGATGAGGCAGATGGGGACAAGTGCTTGCAAACAACCAACCCCAAACCCCAGCCCCTAAAGCACTTTCCCCTTGAGTATGTTGGTGCAGCCATTTATTGTATTGGCAATGTATTGTGACAGCCCCTTCCTCCCGCTGCCCCACACCCATACAAAGTCCCCATCTCAAACCTCAGCCTTGCTCCTCCAAGCAGCCTGGTTCCTGCCCTGATCACAGCTATGAAGCAGGGCACCTCCTTACCTGTGCTTGCTCGGCAGGCGCATGGCTCCCAGCTCCACATACCAGTCCTGCCCCTTGGAGCGGTATGTCCTGATCCGGCCACCAACCCGGCCGCTGGTCTCCAGAACAGTGACCTACAACCAGAGGTGGGTGGAGATTGCACGTGTCCAGGCAAGGCAGCTATTTTAAGCAAAAAACACCTACAAAACAAGTTCCCAGGCATGGTAACAGGCAGGTTTCATGGGCCGTAGGTGGGAGAGGTCCCCTCCAGATGGCAAATGAACCACTCCTTGATCCCAACCCCTCCCTTGCGCTCATTTGGAGACCATCGCAAGGAGTTACTTGGCGTGAAACCGCTTCTGTCCCTGCACCTAAATCAGATGAAATCACTGGAGCCCAATTGCGTTTCCTTCTTTTTCCCACCACTACGATCCACTCCTTTCTCCCTCTTCACATTGGAAAACCCTCAGTGTAGGAAAACAAGACCCAAAGGCACTCATGTCTCACGCAACCACTGACCCTGTGGCCGGCATCTCGGAGCAGCTTGGCTGCTGTGAGCCCACTTATCCCTGCACCAACGATGACCACGTGTGCTGGGTGAGTTGCAGGTTCCAGCCCATGTTTAACGATGTCCAGCAGCTCTTCGTAGTCTTTGTCATGGAGACAATACTCAGGGAAGCATGGGAACCTCTTGGCACTCAGGAGACCTGCCAGCAGGAGTATTTGGAAGAGGACTAGGGAGAGAAGAGAAGGCACTTGGCAATGAGCATGCAGGTTCATTCCTAACAGCCAGGAGTGTGACAGCACAGATTGCCTCCAAGTACATTGGCGTCCAAGCCCCGAAGAGGACCAGTATCAACCTGATTCAAAGCAACTGGCATGGTTATTCCCTATGGCATCAGCAGGTCTCACAAGATGCTGGATGTCAAGTAGCATCAGGAAATGTGATTTTGAAGGAGAAATCAAGCCCATGGGTGATTTCTTTTCTTTCCCATTCAAGTTTTCCTTTTGTGAGTTGCCCAAATGAGTTTGAGCCCCTTTGAATAAGCTCCGAAGAATCCATAATGAAGGAGGGTCATTAGTGCCACTCACACACAAAGAATTGAGGCAGTCTTGTCCCAGTTGCCCTTTCCTGTGCCTTAGTAATCCACAGCAGTTTGGATGCAGTGGGTAGGAGGAGAAGACAATAGCATATTGATAGGCGCACACTATTGCATAGGGATCTGGACAGATGAGCCAGAGATAGTAGGTGATAAGGCTTATCTATTTAAATCAGATAAGACTCCAGTCCATCCAGAGCAACCCTTCCTACCACACCAGACACAACATTATCCCAGGAGAAGGAAACTTGAACAGAAACCTGGGATTTCACTGGTTTTGGCTTCAGTTCTCCCAAGTAACTTCAGTAACTTTCATTTTCTTTTCCTTTCCCCGAACGCGGTTTGTTTCCTTCCAGGGGATAAAAGACAATGAGAGAAAAGGCTCAGAAATCCCACCCTGGGTAGTTCTCCCTCCTGGAAAATCCCTTTGGAATGTTCCCCCTAGCAGTGATCAACCTCAGAACTGTTACCCTGCAGGTGACTGTTGGGAAGCAAAGTCCAGCTCCTCAAGCAGGTCCTTCTGCAGCCTCCGGAGCTCCTCCAGCTTCCTGGAGACACCAACCATGGCAGTAAAAACTAATTAGAAAGCACTTGCTCCAATTAGGCTGCAACAGCGGGGTTGCCTTCGGAGCAAGGCAGAAAGTGATAGCGTGTTGATAAAGCCACATGGAGGTTAGGCTTTCCATGGGAGGGGATCCCATATGCATTGGGACCATTGGAATGGATGGATCTCCATCTCCCCTCAGACCTTCTTGTGTTATGGGGAGAATCCATCAGCCTGATGTCCTCCAGGGATGTTCCTGGAGGTTCTGAGCTTGTTTCCATCTATCCCTGCACAACCAGGAGCATCCCAAACCTGCAAGAGAAGTGTCCTATTGCCCATAGTTGCTGCCAAGTCAAGCTCCAGGTGATCAAGAATACCCTGAGCCGGAGGAAGGGAGCTTTGTGGTTACACTGTCAGGAGATGACACAAAAGGCAGATGTGAAAAACAAACCAAAACCACCCCAAAAACGGACATCGAGGAGGAAAGAAGAGCAGGCAAAGGCCAATAGGAGAGGTCGAGATTTGGGGAGAGCCACTCACCGGTCCCAGTCATCCTTCCAGCGGGAAGATGAGGCCTCTGCTGAGATTTGCTTTCATTTTATACGCTGGCTTAAGAAAAAAAGGAGGCAACATAGTTGTGGTGGCTGGGAGGAAACCTGCCAGTCAGGGGCTGGAGGCAGCAGTGATTTGTCATCCCAAGGGGAACCAGCAATTGAGCGTAGCCGGTTTCTCTGACCGGTTCCTTGTCTTTCCTCACTGGTGTTACCGGGTTTGGACATAAGCCACCGAGTCCACGGCACATTTGGGAAGTGTGATCATCAGAGCACACGGTGCTGACCGCACCCTCGCCGGGAAGGGCAGAGAACTTCCCCGCACCCAAATGGAGGTTTGGTTCTTTCCTTGTGCTGCACGAGGTGGGATCTGATCCAGCGCCGTGGGATTCCTTTGCATTCCGGGGAGACCTCTGAGCTTGCATCCGGCTGGTGGGGATAATGGGCATTTCCAGGTGCCAGCTCATGTCAGGGCACTTCATGGTCAGTTTTGGCTTCATCCTGCCTCCATTAGGCTTGAGCTTAGATGCCTTCACTGCGATGGCAAAAACTGGGTGCATTGTACCAGCATTTCCCCACAATGGACAGTTCTGACCTATCAAAGCACCATAAATCAACCTGAGGAACCATCCCTTGGCTGGTTCACCATGTTCTACCGTTCTACCCACCACATGGACATACTCAACCCTGTGTAGGCTGCATTGCTCCTAAAACCAAATTAACCCACCACAAACTACCCCTCCAAACCGTCTTGTCGTTTCTCTTCTTTGCCTTAAGCCTGAAGATTGTCCCCTTTACAGTCAATCAGATGATGTACTCATTTGATGAGGAAATGAAACCCATGGTGGTGCTTCCCACACTTCTGCACCCTCAGGGGTGACCTCAGCACCAAGGTAGACACAAGCCCCACAGAAGGGGCTTTCCCCAAAGCCTCAGTAGTC
The DNA here is from genome assembly GCA_028858755.1 of Ara ararauna. Lineage (NCBI taxonomy): Eukaryota > Metazoa > Chordata > Aves > Psittaciformes > Psittacidae > Ara > Ara ararauna. The sequence continues at coordinate 360,926 of CM054403.1, forward strand.
ACTGGCTCTTCTCAGTAGTGTTTTCTTCATGCAGCACGCTCTTTCCCTGCAATGCTCTCAGTTCTCCTTGGCTGGAGCCCAGAGCTACGTGCATCAAAGCAGAAGCAAACTCTTTCCCTTGCGCTATTAAGAGTCTGGTCTTTAGATGTCTGGGTGTCTTCTCAGACAGGAGGGCTGAGGCCCTGCTCCAGCTTTGGTCTTATTAGTCTTGATTTAGTCTTGATTTGTTCTGTCTTCTTTGAGTGCTGCTTCCTTTAGTTCTTTGATTGCAGCAGCTTGAGCCAAGCTCATGGCTGGGCTTTATTCCATTCACCTCCCAACAACAGTGTGGGGTTTTACTAAGTTTCATCATCTTGAGGTGGAAGGGAAACCTATGGATCATTGAGCGCGACTCCCAAAGTGGACTTTCGGGGAATGGTGGTGCCCACTTGTGAGGTTACATTGGTCTCCTCCTCTAGATAGTGGCCCAGAGGAGTGGATTGCAGAACCCTGGTGAGGTAAGGACTGAGAGCATTGCCGGCACTTCCCATCCATTACCCTTTCCATGAAGTTACGCTTCACCAACCAAGTTCCCTCTGTGTCACTCTGGGCTTTCGGGGAAATGGTGCTGACAAATTGCTTTAGCCACTGATGAGTGCGGGTTTAATCTTTGCCACCCAGCAGGAGCCACTGAACACATCTGCGTTCATGGGATCTATGTTCTGGTGGCCTCGTGACACAGACCTTGGGGTTTTGTGGTGCTTTTCCAACCTCAGTGGTGTGGCTCTTGCCCAGCAACGTGCTTGGTGGTGAAGTGTGGGTGTTCCTACAGCCAAGTGGAACTGTTGTGGTCCCGTTTCCTCTGCCCGGCCCAGCAGGCAGCTCAGTCTGCGCTGATTGAACCTTTCCCTGAAGCATCTTCATGGTGCTGCTGCTGGGATGGGCGTTTTGGAAGAGATTGACCCTCTCTATGGGGAATTCCAGGAGTTATCTCTGCGCGCGTCAAGGAGAAAGAAGGAGCTGATTCCTCGCATCCAGTTCACCTGCTTTCACCACGAGTTCCCCTTCATCTTCACCAAAAGCGGGTGGAAACTTTCCTCCTAAGAAAAACCAAAGGGTTGCACCTTCTCCTTGAGGGTTTTGTCCCCGTTTAGGAGGAGCCATCAGTCTGATCCAGGTTTAACACTTGGAAAAGGCAAAAGCACCGTTTTTCTGCAAAATGACCTCAAACAACTTTCAGTTTGTGCCTGATCTCCTACTGGCTCGTGATTACCCGGTTGTTTTCCCGATACCTATGAGTGTCTACGCTGAAAACTCAGCAACACGCTTCATCTCTTCCCGTGAAGCAATGACCCTTGATGGGGGATTTGGGGATTACCTGGGGAAACCAATGTGTGCACATGGCTCCAGAGGGTTTGGAGGAAGGGCACTTTGGTTTATCTTGTTTTGATAAATAGCTACATCAGCACGTGTCCTGACAAGCTGCTTTAGGATTAACCTCAAATTACAGGGTTTATTGTTTAAGGGCTGCATGCCACCCGTTACAAAAGGAGCTCCTCCCATGTTCCTGCTCCTGTCTGCTGCTTCCTTGAACATTACTGGAAACTGAGTTTCCACCTGAGGCCGGTTACAACATGAGGCTTGGAGAAGGACAATGGGAGGGATGGAAACAGAATCCAATCAGCCGGCGTGGGATGGGTAAAGAAAAGACAAGTCTTTGCTTCCAAATAATTGTCTTTGCTTTTAGTGTGGCTTTTCTCTTAATGAAAGGAGGAGAAAAACCTGTCAGGGTTTGGTCGTCCAGCACCAGAGCAGGCAGATGTTGATGTGGCATCAACAGCGCCTTTGACAGTGCATGGAGCAGCTTGAAGGGAGCACGGAGAGGTGTGTAAGAACACGGAAGGTGGATGTGAAGAGCGCGATGCGTATGTAAAGCAGGGGAAGGGAAAAACCCGGGTGGATTCATTAGTCACAGACACAAGGTGAGTGTGTGCAGGCAGTTTCTAGTGAGGAAAGATGCTCTTTCAACGGATTTCCTCGCAACTCATTTCCCGCTCATCCAGAAGACTCCCAAGGCACATGGAGCACGTCCTTGGCCACGCAATTGCAAGACACAGCTCTTGGGCTTGGGCTGATGCTCTGGGAAACAGGCGATAGGCGTTAGGCTGGCGTCCAGGGTTCAGCAGCAGCAGTCATTTTTCTCCTTCTTAGTGCTGGGGCAGTGCTGTGGTTTTGACTTTTGGCCTGGGAACAGCACTGATAACACCAGTGTTTCAGTTACTGCTTGGTAATGTTTGGTCTGACCAAGGGCTTTCTGAGCCTCGTGCTGTGCCAGGGAGGAGGGGAAGTCGGGAGGAAGCAGAGGCAGTACACCTGACCCGAACTGGCCAAAGAGGTATTCCATGCCACAGCACGTCATGCCCACTGTATAAGCTGAGGGTTGTTACCCGGATGGGTTAGATCACTGCTCGGTAGGGCTGGGTATCGGTCAGCGGGTGGTGAGCAGTTGTATTCTCTTCCCTTGTTATTCCCCTTATCGTTATTGGTGGCAGCAGCAGTGGTTTGTGTTATACCTCAGCTGCAGGACTGCTCTTAGCTCAACCCATGGAGTTTATATTCCTTCAATTCTCCTCCCCATCCCACCGGGAGCCGGGGGGGAGTGAGTGAGCGGGTGCGTGGCTCTGAGTTACCGGCTGGGCTTAAAACACGTCAGCTCTTTGTGGTGCCCAACGTGGGGCACGAAGGGTTGAGAAAACGACAGATCTTTGGGTCTTGTCTAGGGTTACAGGTGATATAGGAGGACCAAGAGATTTCCCCCACAGCTGGACAGTCATGGGTGGCAGGGTGTGTGGTACAGTATGGGCGAGTATCCAGGCCATTGGGCCCCTCCAGTGCTTTGGAACTTCACCACTGAACAAGCGCCAAATCCATAAAAACTCGTAAAACACTTAAATGAGGTGTGTTGTCATCCTAGTTATTAAATTAAAATAATTATATTTTATATGTTTAATTTATATAAAGTTTCTGTATTTATATATTTTTATACTATATATTACGTATTATATATCATGTGTATTAAATATATTGCATATATTATATATTTATATAAATATTTATTAGAATAAATGTTTTATAAATATTTAATTTATAGAAATTAAATTAATATAATTAATTAATAAGAATTAAATTAAAAAAGACATTAAATTAAACGAGAGATAGTTCATGCAGTAGCATGAACGACAGCTGGGTGGAAGATTCTCCTTGGGAGGGTGAGCACCCCAGCGCCATGGTTGCCATGGCCAAGATGGAATCCGCCGGGATTCTATCCTTTATGAACTGTTGGGAGACATTGTTCTCTTGGCCAATGGTAGGGCTCAGAACTGCTCCTCATTTGCATCCTCACTTGCATAAAAGGGGAGCTGGGGGGGGTTCTGTGGGCTCAAAGGGTTTGGGCAGCGCAGGGACAAGGCTGAGCCATGGTGTCTGTTGGCGTGGTGTCTGCTAAGGGAACAAAGAGGAGAATCCAGAAGAGAAGGATGTCCCAGAAGAGAGGGAGGCCCCAGAAGAGAAGGAGGCTCCAGCATGGGAGCAGATGCAGGAGCCTCAGCAGGAAATCTGTGGCCAAGAAGAGGAAGACTTCGGACCAGGGGAAGCATCGTCCCATGAAGAGGAGAAGAGCTTCCAAACGCTCCCTCCCCTTCGACGCCAAGAAGCTCAAGGGGGCCAAGGGATCCGAACGGTTCCTCTCCCGCAGGGCCAAGGGGCTCATGATCACCATCGTGGAGGACATCTACAAGCAAGTGTCGAGCGAGGTGGAACGGCTGCGGAGGGAGAGCCGCAAGGCCATGATCAGCCCCATGCACGTCCAAGCTGCCCTGCAGACCGTGATGCCCAAGAGGAAGCTGAAGCGGGCGGCCTTCAGAAACAGGCACTAGAAAAAGCTTCCTCCACCCCAAGGGAAAGGATTTAAAGCGCCTCAGTTGCTGAGGACCTGAGCAATGCACCACGAGGGGGGAGTTTCTCGAACTGAACTGTCAACGTGGCATTGCAATAAAGATCCAAAAGCAGCTTCTGGTGGCACCAGGTGTTTCCTTGGCAGGGAGGGATGATGTGGGGCAGGGCTGTGGCTCGGTGTTTCATTAGTGAGCATCTGTAAATGGGTTTTGCCTTAGTATGGGCTTCCAGGGTCCCCTTGCTGCTGGTAGGTGATTCGATACATCGAACATATGTATTGTAACTACCAGCAGATGATGGGAATTGCTGTGAGCAGGGGGGGAAAAGACCCACTGGCCAAAATTGCCCGAGGATAGTGATGGTGATACCCCTGATGTGCTAAACCCATCCTTCAGCAAGGCATTGCAAAGCAGTGGCTCTTTAAAAGAGCAGCCTGTGCAGCAAGGGTGCCAACGGCTTTTAGAATAACGGAGTTTGCCATCGCTGTGCGTGCTTTAAGGGATGGATTTGCTGCGAAAAAGCCTATTCTTGGTAACAGCAGAAGGGAGGGGAGAAAAATGTTCGGGGGGGTATTTTGTTGAAGGGGGAAAAATGAGTTTCCCTGACCGGGAATCGAACCCGGGCCGCGGCGGTGAGAGCGCCGAATCCTAACCACTAGACCACCAGGGAAGCGCTGAGGGAGAGCGACAGCCATTGCGGTCTGCAATGGATGAATAGGAGCGATGGGCGCAGTAAGGAGGCTTTGGGGTGAAAAAGCGGAGAATCGGCGTTTTCCCTACGGGGGGGGGGGGGGGGGGGGATTATTCCAATAGATTATATAAACTTTATTTCTCAGGAGGAAAACGTGTGTCAGAAGTGGGATTTGAACCCACGCCTCCATTCGGAGACCAGAATTCCCAGGGTAGGGAAAGCAGAGCCTTGAGTCTGGCGCCTTAGACCACTCGGCCATCCTGACACTGCCTGGAGTGGTCCTCCCCCTCCTCCTCCTTCCACATCCCACCCTTCCCTATCTCCTTTGCACTGCCCCTAATTCGCAGCGAGGTCGGGATTTTTGCAGCAATTACCCTGTTTTCCGCAGCTTCTGTTGCCCCCTCAGGATAAACCCAGGATTTGGTTTTTGGGAAGCGCCCGAGCAGCAACCTTCCTCACGTTGATCATTGAGTGAGGGCAATGAGTAACCAAGGAAGACCACAGATCGAGTTGCTCCTCTATAAGGAAATGCAGAGGGAAAAGAGTGGGTCTGGGGGGGAATATGGGGGACTTTCCCTGGGGTTAAGTCAGAACCAAAGTGGATGTTCTCTTGGTGTAATTCCACGTTCTTCATGCGGAATTCCCTACGCAAATTGTGGATGAGGTTGAGCTGCATCACAAAGGCTTTGCCGCAGTCGGCCCACCCTGGCCTGCACTTCTGAGCCCTCATTTGAATCCGTCACCTATGTAAGTGGGACCCATCCAGAGGAGCCCCCAGCCTGACGGAGACCCCCTGGCTGTTGTCACTAGGAAACACGGGAAAACCCTGAGGAGGATGAGGAGGGCCAAGAGGCTGATCAAGGTCTCCATGGGCGGCCTTTGCAAGGGGCTGATCACCGAGGCCGACCGATGGAGGAGGCAGCGGCGCGGCTCCTTCATCGGCACCTCGGAGCTGCGGGCTGCTGTGCATAAGGTTCGGAGAGGTGAAGTGTGTTTTGGCTCCTCCAGCGGATCGTCTTCGAGGAGCTGAATTCCAGCAGCCTGTCCTCTCGCCATGCGGAGCTTCCCTCGCCTGCCTTTGTGCCTGGGAGAAGGAGAAGAGATGGGGGGATGCTGATGGGTTTGGTGTGTTCCAACGGTCAAGGAGGTGGGAGATGCGGGGGATGCGGCGCCGAGGCACGGTGGGGTCTGGAGCTCCCGTCACGGTGGCTGGGCTGCCATCACGGCTTCACCGGCATGGGGCGGGAGCTGGAGGAGCTGCAGGAATGGGATAACCCTCAGCGATGGCAGCCGGGAGGAGCCAGGTCCTATTTAGGGATCGTTCCCCATCCTTGGGCTCATTCCAAAGCAAAAGAAAAGAAACTTATTCCTCCCCCTTCACTCCCAGCTTTTCCCAGCCAGGGAGGGACTAAACCACCCCCACCCCCCCTGCCCCGACCATGGGGATGGTTTCCAAGCTCTGGGAATTCCTCAGAGGCACAAATCCAGGCTCCTCTCTCATCCCGGGCTGCTTGCAGAGCTGTTTTCCTTGGCTTTCATAGTCTCCTTCTAAGGCAGCCAGGAGGGATAACTCAGGAAGCGGGAATTCTCCCTGCTTCCCACCCACAAGCGCGCGACTCCCGAGCCTGTGCTTCCCATGGATGCAGCACTCAAAAACTCCCTGTTGCTGCTGCCGGGATCCTCTGGGAGAGCTTCAGCCAAGGCTGGAGCTGCCCAAGCCGCACAGGGGGATGCTGCGACGGGGCAGGAGGGATGCAGGGATGCGGGGCTCGGATACCTCTAGAGGGCTCCGGGTAACCGCTGCTCTCCCGGATACCGGCTTGGGCTTCCGGAGCAAATCCATGCCCGGCAGCGCCTCCATTGTGTCGGGAGGCGGGGAGAGCCTCGGGGTGCACAGCGGGGCGCTGCGCATCCCTATCTCCTCACAGCCTTGGAAGGGGGGACGTGGCTCCCTGCGGAAGCAGCTCCAGGCTCCAAAGAGCGCGTCCAGAGCCGGGATTCCAGGTGATGGGGTGGGAACCGTGCATATGGATGAGCTCTGCCCCTCGCGGGAGCCTGGAGCCTGAGGGGTGTTCCCAGCGGGAGGAGGGGATAAGGGAGAGGACCGTGGATAAGGAGGATGTGGCCGGGGCTCCGCAGGAATGGGGCGCCAGCTCCAGGGATGTGTCCCTTCCCCCCCAGTGCCCTTGGGAGGGTGAGATGGGAACTGGGATCAGGGAGGAGAAAGGCAGAGATTGGGATGGGGTCTGCTGGGAAAACAGGGACCCTCTGGTCCCCAGGCTGCTGCTGTCTCATGGGACTCCGGGAAAAGCATCCAGACCCAGGCAAGAAGAGGGGAACCTCCTTTGTTTCAAGGGGTTTCTCTTGCCCACAGGGGGTTTTGGGGAGCCTTGAGTGAGGAACGGAGGGAGAAACCCTCCTTGTCCCCACCATGGAGCCGTGGGTGCTGCTGAGCCCGCGGCAGAAGGCGCTGTACCGGGATGTACTGCACGAGAGCTACGAGACGCTGATGTCCCTCGGTAAGCGCACGCAAATGTCCCCTTCCCCTTCTCAGCATCCCCCCTTTTCCCTTCCCTCTTCCTTTTCCCTGTTTCTGGCGGGGAAGCAAAGGGCTCACAAGTGAGGGAAGATGAATCCAGGCAGATTTCCAAGGGGATTCCTCCAAGCCCTGTCCTTAATTTAGAGGAAAATGCTATTGATCTCTCCGCATTTATACTTCATTGGGAGTATGGGCAATGGGATGTGCTCAGCATCGCTGCGCTCCCAGTCCAGACTGGGCTCTATCGCATCACCCCTGGGCGATCAAGTGTAGCGGAATCCTCTTCCTCCTCCACTGATTTAAATGCCACCTCCTGCTCCGATTGAGACCATGCTCTGCCCTCCTCCTTTTCCCGTTTCCCAGCAGCACAGGGCCTGGTGAGTGGAAAAGCAGCGGAGGAGGGACCAGGAGCGGGGAGCCGTGGGGAGCCGGACCCACGCTTCTCCCGCAGCCCCGACAGCGAGCAAAGCCCCGGCTCCAACCGGCGCAAAGCGAAGCGCCCGGACAAAGCGGATCCTCCCGGTGCCCCCAGGCCCCACAGACCGACCCCTGCCAATCCCCTCCACGGGGCAACCCCGGCTCGGGAGCGCCCGTTCGGCTGCACTGATTGCGGCAAGAGCTTCGCGTGGGCCTCGCACTTGGAGCGGCACCGGCGGGTGCACACGGGCGAGCGCCCCTTCGGCTGCCCCGAGTGCGGCGAGACCTACCGGCAGAGCTCGCACCTCCTGCAGCACCGCCACACGCACGCCAGCGACCGGCCCCACAAGTGCGGCGACTGCGGCAAGCGCTTCGCCGGCGCCGCCGAGCTGGCGGCGCACGGCCGGTGCCACGCCGCCGACAAGCCCCATAAGTGCGGCGACTGCGGGAAGGGCTTCGTGTGGGCATCGCACCTGGAGCGGCACCGGCGCGTGCACACCGGGGAGAGGCCGTACCGCTGCGCCGAGTGCGGGGAAGCCTTCAGCCAGGGCTCGCACCTCACCAAGCACCGCCGCAGCCACACGGGCGAGCGGCCCCACCGCTGCCCGGCTTGCGGCAAAACCTTCTGCCAGAGCTCGGACCTGGCGCGGCATCACCGTACCCACCTGGGCGGGAAAGCGCTGCGCTGCGGGGACTGCGGGAAGCTGTTCCGGGCCGGGCCGGCGCTGGCGCGGCACCAGCGGTGCCACCGGCGGGAGCACTCCCATCGCTGCGCCGACTGCGGCAAGGGCTTCGTGTGGGCATCGCACCTGGAGCGGCACCGGCGCGTGCACACGGGCGAGCGGCCCTTCCCCTGCGGCAGCTGCGGGGAGCGCTTCGCTCAGAAAGCCCATCTCCTGCAGCACCGCAAAACGCACTCCCCCGAGCGGCCCTACAAGTGCGGGGACTGCGGGAAGCGCTTCGGAGAGGCCCCCGCGTTCCTGGCGCACCAGCGGGGCCACGCGGCGCGCAAGAGCTTCGCGTGCGGCGACTGCGGGAAGGGCTTCGCTTGGGCGTCCCACCTGGAGCGGCACCGGCGCGTCCACACCAGGGAGAAGCCCTATGAGTGCCCCGAGTGCGGGGATGGCTTCAGTCAGAGCTCGCACCTCACCAAGCACCGCCGCAGCCACCTCCCCAGGGCTCCGTTCCCCCCCCCGTAGGACGCGGATGGAGGGGAAGGAGGCGCTGGATGCGGCCGCGAGGAGCCCTGAAGGGCACGGAGCAATGGGTGCTGATCCCAAGGGAAATCACAGCCTGGGGACAAAGGAAAGGACATTGAAGGGGCTGGAGGGTGACACCAGGTGGGTGATGGGGCTGTGTGGCATCAGGGAGGGGTTTAGCCGGATGTCTCCCAGCAGTGGCTGCATCCCAGCGGACATCACGAGGGAGAAGGAGACTCTTCCTGAGGGATACAGAAAGGGACGGGGGGAACCCGTGGCCGGTTCTTGTGCCACAATACGGTGGCGTTTGTGCCTGTTCCTCGCTGCCAGCAGGATGGAGAAGGGGATCCGTTGCGCCCATGGAGAGGGCCCAGTGCTGCGAGCGCTGGCACGGGGCGAGGAATAAACCAGGAGCTGCCCGTGTCTGTTCTTGTGCCCCAATCCCAAGCTCCGTCACTTTTCCTGGTGGGAAAGCCCTCGAGCATCCTCCCCTTCTCCAAAGACAACCACGCTGAGACGGGTGAAGGGGTTTTTGGCTGAGCTACCTTCTACTTTATTACCTGTTATCCCGAGCCGAGGGATCCCAGCTCTCCGTATTCCTGGCTCCATGCATCCCGAACAGCGTCTAGGGGGTCGCAGGGAGGAAACAGCAGAACCGGTGACTGCTGCAGGTCCCCGTGGCTCTTGTCTAAGCCCTTTGGCCCCAAAAGCCACCAGTGGAAGGGTGATTTTCGCCCTCCCAAGCACCCGCCCCAGCAGTACAGAGGATGAGGAAGGTTATAGGGAGACGCGGTCTCCCCATCACCCTGAATTATCACCCAGCCCTCCCCAGACCCCCTCCCTCCTCTCCTGGTCTCCCCCCCAAAGCCCCTACGCTGATCGCTACACCCCATGCCCCCTCCCCACTGCGTCACCCCCATTCCCCACCGCAGGATGTCCTGAGCCCCCCATCTTTTGGGGGAGGGGGGACATGCCAAATACCCACCATGGCCCAAAGGCTCTGAGCACCCCCATGGACCCATCTCAGGAGCTGGGGGAGGGAGGCAGTGAAGCCCAATGCTCCTGGGGGGCAGAAGCATCACTTTGCATGGTGTCCCCCTCCCCACCTCTCCATGCCGTGGTGTGGGGCAGGGCAGCCTTGGCCGCCCGGCCCCGGGGGGGGGGAGAAGGAGGAAGGCTCAGGGTGCTGCTGGAACCCGGCGCTGGGCTCCTCAATAGGGGTCGGGGTCCCCCCCTGCCTCTCCCCGCCCCACCACGCCGCGGGCAGCAGGGACACGGGGCTGCGGCGCCCGGTGCCGGCGCTGTGCAGGCGCTGATGGGCCGCCAGCGCCGCGCCGAGCCCGAAGGCTTTGCCGCGGTCGGGGCAGCCGTGCTGCTTCCCGGCGTGCGCTCGTTGGTGCCGGTTACGGTGGGAGCTGCGCCCGAAGCACTTCCCGCAGTGGGCGCAGGAGAACGGCTTCTCCCCGGTGTGGCTGAGCCGGTGCCGGTCGTAGTGCGAGCTCCAGGCGAAGCCCTTGCCGCACACGCCGCACTGATAGGGCTTCTCGCCGCGGTGCAGCCGCCGGTGCCGTTCCAGTGCCGGCGCGGTGCTGAAGCCTTTGCCGCACTCGGGGCAGGCGTGGGGCCGGCCGGGTTGGGCGCCGTGCGTGCGGCGATGCGCCAGCAAGGTGGAGCTGACGGCGAAGCTCTTGCCGCAGTCGCCGCAGCCGTAGGGCCGCTCGCCCGTGTGCACCCGCCGGTGCCGCTCCAGGTGCGAGCTCACGGCGAAGCCCCGGCCGCAATCACCGCAGCGGAACGGCTTCTCCCCAGTGTGGATGCGGCGGTGGCGTTCCAAGTGCGAGGCCCAGCCAAAGCGCTTCCCGCACGCCCCGCACGGGTATGGTTTGGTGCCGGCTCCGGCTTCCTCGGTGGCTTTGCCTCGCTGCTGGCTGTGGGTGCGCTGGTGCTTGGCCAGCGCCGAGCGCCAGCGGAAGCAGCGCTTGCAAACCGGGCAGGGGTACGGCCGCTCGCCGCTATGGACGCGCTGGTGCTTGAGGAGGTTGGAGCTCTGCGAGAAGCCTTTGCCGCACTGCTCGCAGCAGTGGGGCCGCGGAGGGCCGCTGCTGGGCGCCGTCTGCGTGCCCCTGTGCTTGAAGCGCCGCGGGGCCGGGTGGTGGTCGAGGCGCTTGCCGCAATCAGCGCACTTCTGGGGGGGCGGCGGGGGTTCTTCCGCTGCTGCCTCCTCCTCCTCCTCGGGGGCAGCGGTGTGGGTGCGCATGTGGCGGTCGAGGTGCGAGCTCCAGGCGAAGGCTCTGCCGCACTGCCCGCACTGGAAGGGCTTCTCTCCCGTGTGGATGCGCCGGTGCCGCTCGAGGTGCGAGCTCCAGGCGAAGGCTTTCCCGCACACCCCGCACTCAAAGGGTTTCCCACCCAAGTGGCTCTTCTGGTGCCGGTCGAGGGCGCCGGGGTCGGCGAAGCCGCGGCCGCACTGCGGGCACCGGTTGGGTCTGTGGCCGCCGGGAGCGTGGGTGCGCTGGTGGGTGAGCAGGGAGGAGCTGACGCTGAAGCGGCGCCCGCAGTGGGCGCAGGCGTAAGGGCGCTCGCCCGTGTGCACCCGCTGGTGGATGGTGAGGTCCGAGCGCTGGATGAAGCCCTTGCCGCAGTCGGGGCACGCGTGCGGGCGGTCGCCGCTGTGGATCTTCCGGTGCTTCACCAGGGCGGATTTGTGGCTGAAGCTCTTCCCGCACTCCCCGCACGTGGTGCTGGGCTGGGTGGTTGCGTCCCGCGGGTCCCCGCTGCTGCCCCGCTTCACCCCGGCCTCGGTGGGGCTCGGGGGACGCTCCTCACCCGCGGGTTTCACCTCTTCGGGCTCTTTCTCATCTTCACGGGGCTCCCGCTCGGCTCCTGCTCCGTGCTCTGGGGGGCACAGAGACACAACCCAGGCAGGAGCCATCACCTCGCCCGGGGCTGGGGAGATGGGAAGGGGGTAGGAAAGGGGACGCCTCCACGTGAGCACCTCTGGCAGAGGCATCTCTGACCACGGTCCCTGCTGTGGTCAAGGCATGACCAGAGGCTCACCTGCAGCCGGGGGGGTGTCCCTGGGCACGTGGAGATCCAGGGCTCTCGGTTCATCCCCGTGGTCCAGGCGGGGCAGCAGATCGGGCTTGGAAAAAGGGAATTCTGGTAAAGAGAAGAGGGAATGAGCAACGAGGGAGGGGGGAGAGGCCCATTCCCTGGTGCCGGGATGATGATCCGTCCATCCCAAACCTCCCTCTGCAGGAGGGGGGATGCTCCTCACCCAGCGCCATCAGCGTGTCGTAGCTCTCCTGCATCACGTCGCGATAGAGCGCTGTCTGTCGCGGGTCCAGCAGCACGTACGGCTCCATGGCTGCTGAAGGAAGGAGGTCACCCCCACGAGCAGGACCAGCCGTTGTCCCACGGGATGGCCCCTTCCTGCAGAGCCCTCTGCCTATGATCTATACATTATTGGTCTTTAATAAGCTCATAGAAAGGTGAATCGCAAACCAGGCAGGAAGCATGGCAACAGGCAGCTGATGAACCCCTCCAGCCTTTCCCCTGCCCTGTATTTCCCCAGATCCTCCAGGAACTTTATACCCTCTGCCTCTAGCAAACGTGGATGAACACTGTTTCCCCCCCCCCCCAGAATTAACGGGAAGGAAGCAGAAGGGGGAACCAGAAACATGGAAGCATCCCCCTGTGCTCAGCGGGTGCATCAGGATCCCGCTGCGTGCTGGTTTATAGTCACTCCTTGCCTATTCCAGCTGCGGAGGATGGAGGTTGGGAAAGGGCTGGATGCGCAGAAGGCGGTCACTTACTGGTACCAGGAATAAAAGGGTGACTTCGAACCGATCCCTCCCGCGGGTTTTGCTTTATTCCTGTTCTTTATCCTGACGCCCCATCAGCATCCCACTCACTGCCATGCTGCTGATAGGAGAAAGAGAGAGGGTTCTCCATAACACCCATCCTCGCAGCGCCTCCGCTCCCTGCTTCCCAAAGCCCATCCCAAATCAAACCCGCCCGCTCGAACGAAAGGAGAGGGGAAGGACGAACGGACGCCGGCAGGGATGGGATTTGGGGGGGTTTGGGGGTTTATCCTCCACATGCAGGCACCGAGTTTAAGCCTGGTGCGTGCGGGCGCCGCGATGGGGATGGTGAGGCGAGGGGAAGGGAAGGATGGAGGGGAAAGCAAAGGGATGTGATGGAAACGGAGCCATTTTCCGCTCTCTTTTGGCCCCCGAAGCCCGAATCACCCCGTTACCTGCGGTCTCCGGCTCGCGAGGCGCTGTCGCCAAAGCCCATAGATGCCCCCTTCCCTTTTAACCCCAAAACCCCGCTTTTTCTCCCCAAAACAAGCCTCGGGGGGGGGGATGGGGATGCGAGGACCACAGGGATGCGGCGCGGTCCCTCCGGTAGCCCGAGCAATGAGAGTCAAAAAGGGGGGGGGGGGGGGGGGGGGAGGGGAGGAAGGAAGCAAGGAATTAGAGGGAAAAAAAGGCAGGAGAGAGGGAGAAGGAGCGGCACCGGGGCCAGGGCCCTCTGCTGGCAATAGCGGCGGTGTCTCCGGGCGGAAATCGAGCAAACCGCCTTGTAAAGCGGGAAATGCTCATTGAGGACCTGGAAAAGTGGGGGTTTCCCCTCAAAATGGGCTAAAACACCATAGTTTTGTGGTTTCTGCCCCTCTGTGGGGATGGGGATGTGTCCCCCGGGAACGTTATCCTTAGGGAGGGCTGCAGCGGAGCGGGGTGCCATGGATTTCTTGGTTGTAAACCCACTGGGGACCCCTTTGGGGCTCAAACCACTCAAACTGGAGCTGGGAGAGCATCCCGGGGGATGCTTTAACACGTGTGGACCGCGGGTCCGCTCCTGCCGTTGCCGCGGCTCTTCCCAGCGGGAAAAGGGGCTGATTTTGGGGATCAAAGTGGGGTTTTCGGTCAACGGACGTCGGGGATGTGAGCACGGAGCACGTCCGAGATGCGTTTAACGGGGTTCGGGTGCCCCCCAAATGGCCCCGTCCCACCGCGGCCCCTCGGCAGGACCCGTCGCCGTGGCAACGCCGCCTGCCTGCCCTCACCCAAGATGGACGCCGGGGCTTCACCGCCGGCGGCCATGTTGAGCGCGGCGCCACTGGCGGCGAAGGGGAGGAGGTGGCCGCCGCCATCTTGTCGCTGGCCCTGCCTGAGGGCGAGGCCGCCATTTTGGAAGCGGGCGCGGGGGCCGCCATTTCGGCAGCGTGGTCCATTGCTCTGTGTGCGGCCCGGGGGGGGGCTCAGCATCAGGGCATGGAGCGGGGGGGGGGGATCCAGAGCAGCGTCTGGAGCGGCTCCTGTGTGGAGCCCGAGCTGAGGACATCGGGGCTGGAGGAGGGAAGCCGCTTGGAGACCTTGGGGGGGGGGTGGAAGGTGTGGGGAGGGAGCTGCAGCCGGGATGGGGTCAGGAGTGATGGGTTTGAAGTGGAACTGGGGGGGGGTTCAAGCCGGAGATAAGGAAGTTCTTTAGGGTTAGGGCTGTGGGACGCTGGAACGGGGTTGAACCCGTTCAAGGCCAGGCTGGAAGGGCTCGGAGCGACCTGCACTACCGCGTGGTATCCCCGTGTGGGGTCGGAACGGGATGAGCTTAAGCCCCTTCCCCCCCCATTCCCTGATGGATGCCATTCCCGTTTCCATGGCAACACCACGGTGCGCCCCCTGCTGGAAAGACGCAGCGCCCCCCCCCCTTTCCGTGTTGTGCGCAGGCGCCGCCCCTCGGCCTCAGTCGGCTCTGAGGCGCGGAGCGGAGCGGATCGGAGCCGCCCGGAGCCGCGATGGAGGCGCCGCCCGCCCCCCCCAGCGTTCCCCCGGCTCCGTGCAGCGCTGCCCGCAGCCTGCAGGACGAACTGACGTGCCCGGTGTGCCTGGAATACTTCAACGACCCGGTGCTGGTGGCCGAGTGCGGGCACAACTTCTGCCGGGCCTGCGTGACCCAGTGCTGGGAGGACTCGGCTCGGCGCCTTTGCTGCCCGCAGTGCCGGGAGCCGGTACCGCAGCGCCTCTTCCGCCCCAACCGCTCTCTCGGTAACATCGTCCACATCGTCCGCCAGCTCGGTTTGCCCCCGAGCCCCTCCGAGCCTCCGCCGGGGCCTCCCGCGGCCTCCCCGCCGCTGCCCTCCGCCGCCTCCGCCGCCGCTCCTCCCGGCCCTCCGGGGCCTCCGCGTTGCCCTCGCCATGGGGAACCGCTGCGGCTCTACTGCGTGCAGGACCGTCGCGCCGTGTGCGTTGTGTGCCACCTCTCCCGCGAGCACCGGACCCACACCGTGCTGCCCGCCGAGGAGGCGGCCCACGCTCCGGAGGTCAGTGTGGGGCCGAGTGCTGGGAGCCCTCCCCCGGGTGCACTGAGGAGCCCTTCTATGCGGGATGGGGGGGGGCATAGGGATAAGTATAAAGAGGAATACCAAGGATAAACCCCCCCCCCCGAATTTGGGATGGTGTACGGGATCCCATGGGGTGCAGTGCCCTTGGATGCAATAGGGACTCCCTGTCCTTAACAGAGGTGACCCCGCTTATCCCCCAGGGCGTAAGCTGCGGTAGGGATCCCCTCGATGCATTCCCCACGTCCATTCACATGTACCTGGGATGCAGCGAGCCCCTTGTCCAAGCTGCGTTGTGGGCTGCAATAGGGACTCAGTTCCCCCTTTCCCCCCAGGAAGGATGGGGGTGCAAAATGGAGCCGGGGGGGGGGGGGGTGTGCAACCATTGCGGGATAACCCTGCACTGGTGTGAGTGGGCAGAATACCATTAAACACCCCAAACCCTCAGCTCCCGCTTCCATGGGCCGGAATGCTCTGCAATGGACACGGAGCCTGGCTCCTGGCGAGGGGGGCATAATAAGGGCTTGAAGCAGAGCAGGACCCCCCCCAGAGTAACCCAACACGGGGCGATTGAGCCGTGTGACGCAGAGTGAATCCGGAGCCGTTCAAGCACCGGAAAGCTCCGTCGAACACCGGAGAGACCCCCCCCGGGGCAATAAGGGGGGGTCGCTGTTGGAAAGAGCCATTCATTAGTAAAGAAGAGGCTAAGGAAGGTGTGAGCCTGGGCCCGGGCAGCCCAGGCCTGGAGGAGCCAAGATGCCGGCCGGGATGTGCAGTGCGCAGCAGCGGATGGAGGAGGAGGTGGCCCAGCGAAGCCGGAGCCATCCCGGTGCATCAGGGACAGGGATTGTGTGAGCTTTCACGCAGCCCCCTCGGTCCTCGGTTACCAGCATCGGGGCAGGTGCCCCCAAAGGGGTTGGTACGGAATGTGGGGCTGGAATGGCTGTGGTGCCATCTCCTGTGGCTGTGAAGCTGGAGCTCGACTTGGCCTTATGCCCTCAGCCCCAACGCCAGACTGCTCCTCATTCGGCACCTTTAGGCTGTCGAAAGCTGCTCTTTTGCTGCTTTTTTCCTCCTCCTTCATCTGCTTTTATGCGTTTTTAACGTCTCTTTTTCACCCTCTTTGGGGGCTCTTCGCGGCTTCTGCTTCTCCCGTGGCACCAAACCCTGGTTACGGACAGTAGAATCCCTGCAGCTTTGTGTTGCATTTCTCGATGAGCTGTTGGTTGCTGCCCAAAGCCCTGCTGCTTTCTGTGGAGCGTTGCTAAGCGCCTCCCTGTCTGCCTTGGAGGCCAAAGGCCTTCGAACCAGGGCTGGTGCCAGCAGTGAGCTGTTAGCAGCCTGGAGACAGCCAAACCCCCCCATTTCAGTGGGGTTCGGGTAGCCCTGGGGGGCTGGGATGTGAAGGCTCATCCCAAAAGGTTATCCCAAGGGGCAGAAAGGGGTTTTCCTATGGGGTTTGTGCTTGCAGAGAGCTAAAACCTGGCTCTGAGCTGTCCTTTCGCCTTCCTGCCCACCCTTCCTTCCCTTGCATGTTTTCAGGCTGCTTTGTGGGGGGGGGGGCAGTTTTTGGCTTGCCCCAAACTGAAGGTTGAGGGTGATGGGGCGGGGGAGGGCACGGCACAGCGTCGGCCTCACTTCTCTTTGGGATCGTGGTGTTCTCCGCTGCAAAACCCCCTCAGGTTTGATGGGATTTGCCCAGTTTCAGCAGCAACACTGGAGGGACCCCCCGCCCCCCCGCATCCCATCCCTCTGTATTCCCAATCCCACATAGGCAAGATTCCCACCAGAGCTGCTCTTTGTCCTTCCAGGAGGTGCCCCAGGAGCACTTGAGCTCCCTGAGGAAAGGGCGTGAAGAAGCCAAAGCTGAGAGGGAGAGGCAGAGCGAGGACTTACTGGTGAGTACCTGGGGGGGTCCCTGACCCCCCCCCCCTGGCCATGGGGTGCCCATCTCACGTGGCCTTCCCATGGGGGTCTTGCAGAAGCAAACAGAAGTGGAGAGACAGAAGATTGTGGCCGAGTGCAAGGAGCTCCGGGGCTTCCTGGAGGAGAAGGAGCAGCTCCTCTTATCCCGCCTGGAAGAGCTGGACAAAGACATCCTCAAGAGGAGGGATGAGAGCGTGTCCCGGCTCTCCGAGGAGATCGCCCAGCTCGACAAGCTGCTGGCTGAGCAGGAAGGAGAAAACAGCCCTGGGAAGCAGCCCGGGCAGGTGAGATCCATGGGATGGGTATGGGATCGGGATCCCCGGCGATGGGAATCCGTTGCCAGGGTGCTGACCGCCGTACTTGGTGTTCTCGCTGTGAGCTCTGTGTCCTCCGGGGGGGGGTTTGCAGCTTGGGACAACCCTGTTTTCCTATAAAAACCACGTTGGTTTTCCCATCCACCCTGGAAAAGGGGAAGGGAAAAACCCCGTGGTTATGCACTAGTTCTGCCCTTCCCGTGGGCCCGTGCGTTGGGAATGGGCTGGGAGCTGCTCCCTCAGCACAGCGGTCCTTGGGCTGGGTTTGGAGGCTCTGAGCTGCGGAAGGATTTGAGCTCATCCTTTCTTGGTGTTTTCCTCTCTTTCCAGGTCGTTGCTCCACCTGGAAGCAGGTGAGAAGCTGAGGCCCTGCAGGGCTGCAGCTCCCCCCCCCCCCCCATGGTTCTCACCCACACCACGGTGTCCCCAACCCCAACCCCGGGCTTGTGGCATCTCCCAGAGGGAAACCACGGAGTAGCTTGGTTGGGGAGGACCAGAACCCCCCCAGCCTGCTCCCATTCTCAGCTGGGGGGCCAGGAGGACATGAACCCATCCCCAAACCTTCCCTTTCTTCCCTGCCTGTAGCTTGGGGGCTCAGTTATTCCCAGAGGGAATAATGCTGCTTTCTGCCCCCCAGCTTTGAGAGCTGGATGTTCTGCAAGCCCGAGGCTGGCTTCACAGAGCTGGAGAAGAAACTCAAGAGCTTCTCCCAGAAGAGTGCAGTGCTGAAGGAGGTCTTGCTGGAGTTCAAGGGTGAGCCCTGGGACGGGGTCCCTTCCGGAGCTACTGCTTCCCATGGGAACCTCATGTTGAGTTCAGCTTAAACCATGGCCCTCGGTTGTGCTCTTACTTCCCCCTTGTTGTTGGGACGGTTCCATTTGAGCAACTGCTCATGGAAAGTAAGAGCAGCAGCACATTGGCCTTGAATTCCTTGGATTCTGGAGGTATCCGTCCACTGCCATTCCCAAGCAGTGGCAGTTGGTGGCTTGCCATGAAGCAGGGATCGAGGTTGGGTGTTTGTGAAGTCCCCTGGCACAAACGCATCTGAACTCCTTTCTTCTCTCCCCTCAGAGAACCTCAGGTTCGAGCTGGAGAATGACACAGGTGAGCGCACCCCCTTCCTCCTTGTCCTTCCTGCAGGAGTTTGGGCTTCTCCAGGCGGGAGAGGAGGAAAACCGGTGCTGGCGCTGCCAAGGGCAGAGGGGGGATGATCCCAGTGCTAGGAGAGGCCCTGGGAGGTGCAGCCCTGGGGCTTGTGGGGTTAGGAGGAGACCTTTGTCCCTGCTCCTGGCTGTTGGATCCGCTCCGGGATGGACTTTGCAACCTCTGTGGTGCGTGCAGGATGGAGCCAGCTCTCCGCAGCCTCTCGTGTTCCACTCTCACAGCCACTTCCTGAGCACAGACCCAGCCCTTAAACACGGGGATATTTGCTTATTTCAGCACTTGGAATTGACTGCAGAAACCTGGGATTTGGAGCAGCTTGGGCTAGTGGAAGGTGTCCCTGCCCGTGGCAGGGGTTGGGACTGGATGGGCTTTAAGGTTCCTTCCAACCCGAACCATTCCGTGATCCTATAAAAAGCTGTTTCAGCCCAGAAATCCCTATTCCAGAGTGAGGAGGTGCCTGGGATGGGGCGGGCTGGAGGCTTTCCAGCAGGGAGCAGCCTCTTTGCTTGCGTTAGGAAGTGGAGCCCCATCCTTGTTCCCTGCAGCTCTTTTGAGTGCTTGAAGTTGGAGGTGACTCTCCTGGTGTCCCCTTCGTGTGGGGCAGAGACACCAACTCCCTTTGGAGAGCGGGATCCTTGGCTCGCAGATGCTCCCATCCCTGTTTTTTCCCTCTTCCCAGGTGATCTCTCTCTGGACCCAGACACAGCCAACCCCTACCTGGTGCTGTCCGAGGACAAGAGGAGCGTGAGGCTCCGGAGCGCGCCCCAGGAGCTGCCGGCAAATCCCAAGAGATTCGATTATTCCTTCTGTGTGCTGGCAGCGGAGGGGTTCGTGGCTGGGAGGCACTACTGGGAGGTGGAGGTGGGAGACGGAGAGAGCTGGGTGCTGGGGGCAGCGCGCGAGTCCGTGCGGAGGAAGGAGAAGATCGACTTTGCTCCCGAGGAGGGGATCTGGGCGGTGGGATTGAACTGGAAAGGGAAGAACTGGGATCAGTACCAGGCTTTCACCTCCCCAGAGACGCCCCTGTCCCTGTGCGAGAGGCCCAGGAAGATCGGGGTCTACCTGGACTATGAGGGGGGGTGGGTGGCGTTCTACAACGCCGACAACATGGCTCCGATCTTCACCTTCACCGCCGCTTTCACCGAGAAGATCTTCCCCTTCTTCTGGCTCTTCTATGTGGGCTCTTCCCTCTCCCTCTGCAATTGAGCCTCCAGTTTCTTTAGGCCCTCCCAAGGTGACCTGCAAGTAGGATCCTGTCCCTTTGCCCTGCCCTGCTTTGCGACTGAGGCCCCCAGACCTCCTCATTGTCCCTTGTTCCGCTGGTTTCTTGTCGCTTTCCAGCTCCGAGTCTCTTGTCACCCCAAAACCCCTTCCTTCGGGGCATCAACCGTGGAGGGGGGACGGCCGAAGTAGCCTCTCTGTGGGGTTAGTCCTGGTGTGGAAGTAACCCCGGTGTCTTTTGGCTGCTGTTCTGGTTCAAGTTGGCAGCCCCATGTGAACAGGGATGTAACCAGGGACGAAAGCTCCCGTAGGCGTTCCTCGCATCCTGCGTTGTTCCAAAGCTTTTGTGCACCCCGGGAAGCTCTGGAAGGCTGGAAAACCAGCGTGAGGAGCAGAGGTACCATTCCCAGCCCTGGTTCCTGATGCAGTTGCTCTGCAGGTCACCTTTTAGCTTCCCTTCCACCACATCCTTGCTTTCCTTTCCCCTTGGGAAAGGGCTGAGCTCATCTCCTCGCTGTTGGTAGCCCCAAGAGAGCTAAACCTCATCCCCTTCCTCACCGCTTCCCCCAGTAGCACTGAGCATCCGAAGGGTTGGGAATGGAAGGAGACGGGATGAGTTTTGGGGTGTAGCCGTAGGGACGTGCTGCAAAGCAGGGGTTTGGGATTGCTTTGGGATTAGAGCCCGATGGAATCTGGCCTGTATCCGTTGGGAAGGAGGGGGAAGCTTGTTTTCAATGTGATCTCGTGCTTACAACCCCCCGGCCTACCCTCGTGTGCTCCACGATGCTTTCTTGTCTCTGCCCTGTCACTGTTTAGTGGGGAAATAAAAATTGCTGTGCAAAACCCACACACCAGAATCCCTGGAATTCCCCAAACTCCTGTTTCCTGGGCTGGCTGCAGCAGGAAAAGCTGCTCTCGGGTCCTCAGCCACCCTCATAGAGCTGAATGGGGCTTGGGGACACCTCTCCTTGTCCCTATCAGCTCTCTGGGGGGCTCTGGGCAGGGTTGAAATGGGGGTGCTCCCGGATGGGTGTCAGGGAGCATCCCTGGAATGCTCAGGAAGAGGTCAATGGCATTCACGGGATACGGGGAACCGTCACCACATCAGTAACACCCATGTCCAAGGCCAGAACTGACACAGCCTCAGTCCCCTCCACCTCAATCATCGTTGGATTGCGCTGAACGTGGAAAACCTCCGCATTTGGTGTTGACGCGGCCAAAGCCGGGGAGAAATCTCCCTTTTCCCCCTCTTTTCCATAGAAACTCAGCCCTGAGATGGCCGCTGCAAGTGGGGAAACCCCTTTGGACCCAGAAAGAGGCTTTATTGAGGATCCTGCTGGTGCCTTCGGCACCCTCACATTGGGAAGGATTCAGGGAGGATGCTCCATGCGCGTGAGCCCCGGGTTTGGCAGAGAAGCTTGGGAATCCCTTCCCTACTCCTTGTGCTTCTGGCACCGCGGCGTGGTCCAGCATCATCCCTGTCCATCACCTCCCATCCTCTGCTCTTAGCCCAAGGAGGAGGACTCCTATGAACCAACCCCCTCCATCCCCTGGCCTTGGGATGCTCCCACCTCCTGGATCCCGCTGCCCTCCGGCTCCCCGGTGCTCCCCGGCGCCGCGGGCCCCTCCGTGGCCGCGGTGCTGAGCGCCGGGGCCGGCGCTGCGGGCCGCTCGCCGGGGGGGTGGCTCTTGCTCTTGTGGGCTGCCACGTTGTCCCTCTTCTCGAACCTCTTGCCGCAGAGCTCGCAGGAGAACTGGTACGCGGCGGCGGCGCCGTGCTTCTTCATGTGCCAGTTGAGGGAGGCCTTCTGGCGGCACGTGAAGCCGCACACCTCGCACCTCGCGGGGCAGAGAGGCAGCAACGGGGGGGTCACAGGGCGCCCAGCACCGGGGGGGGACCCAGGCCCACCTCAGCTCGGCGCTGGCACTGCCGTGGGGGCATAGCAGAGCCAGGGCGGCTTCAGCCTCCGGGCAAGGCAGTGGGGTGCTCTTGTTAGACCCAGCTCATTGCTCTCCTTAGATCCCAGCTCATTGCGCTCCTTAGGTCCCAGCTCATTGCGCTCCTGAGGTCCCAGCTCACTGCTCTCCTTAGATCCCAGCTCATTGCGCTCCTTAGATCCCAGCTCATTGCGCTCCTTAGATCCCAGCTCATTGCACTCCTTAGATCCCAGCTCATTGCGCTCCTTAGATCCCAGCTCATTGCACTCCTTAGATCCCAGCTCACTGCTCTCCTTAGATCCCAGCTCATTGCGCTCCTTAGATCCCAGCTCATTGCTCTCCTTAGATCCCAGCTCATTGCACTCCTTAGATCCCAGCTCACTGCTCTCCTTAGATCCCAGCTCATTGCACTCCTTAGATCCCAGCTCATTGCGCTCCTTAGATCCCAGCTCATTGCGCTCCTTAGATCCCAGCTCATTGCACTCCTTAGATCCCAGCTCACTGCTCTCCTTAGATCCCAGCTCATTGCGCTCCTTAGATCCCAGCTCACTGCTCTCCTTAGATCCCAGCTCATTGCTCTCCTTAGATCCCAGCTCATTGCACTCCTTAGATCCCAGCTCATTGCTCTCCTTAGGTCCCAGCTTGTTGCGCTCCTTAGGTCCCAGCTCATTGCTCTCCTTAGGTCCCAGCTTGTTGTGCTCCTTAGGTCCCAGCTCATTGCTCTCCTTAGGTCCCAGCCCATTGCTCTCCTTAGATCCCAGCTTGTTGCGCTCCTTAGATCCCAGCTCATTGCTCTCCTTAGGTCCCAGCTTGTTGCTCTCCTTAGATCCCAGCTCATTGCACTCCTTAGATCCCAGCTCATTGCTCTCCTTTAGGACCCATCTTACCGCTCTCTAGATCCCAGCTTATTGCTCACCTTAAATCCCATCTTATTGCTCTCCTTAAGCCCATCTTACTGCTCTCCTTAGATCCCACCTTACTGCTCTCCTTAAGCCCATCTTACTGCTCTCCTTAAGCCCATCTTACTGCTCTCCTTAGATCCCACCTTACTGCTCTCCTTAGATCCCACCTTACTGCTCTCCTTAAGCCCATCTTACTGCTCTCCTTAAGCCCATCTTACTGCTCTCCTTAGATCCCACCTTACTGCTCTCCTTAAGCCCATCTTACTGCTCTCCTTAAGCCCATCTTACTGCTCTCCTTAGATCCCACCTTACTGCTCTCCTTAAGCCCATCTTACTGCTCTCCTTAGATCCCACCTTACTGCTCTCCTTAAGCCCATCTTACTGCTCTCCTTAGATCCCACCTTACTGCTCTCCTTAAGCCCATCTTACTGCTCTCCTTAGATCCCACCTTACTGCTCTCCTTAAGCCCATCTTACTGCTCTCCTTAGATCCCACCTTACTGCTCTCCTTAAGCACATCTTACTGCTCTCCTTAAGCCCATCTTACTGCTCTCCTTAGATCCCACCTTACTGCTCTCCTTAAGCCCATCTTACTGCTCTCCTTAGATCCCACCTTACTGCTCTCCTTAAGCCCATCTTACTGCTCTCCTTAGATCCCACCTTACTGCTCTCCTTAGATCCCACCTTACTGCTCTCCTTAAGCCCATCTTACTGCTCTCCTTAAGCCCATCTTACTGCTCTCCTTAAGCCCATCTTACTGCTCTCCTTAGATCCCACCTTACTGCTCTCCTTAAGCACATCTTACTGCTCTCCTTAAGCCCATCTTACTGCTCTCCTTAGATCCCACCTTACTGCTCTCCTTAAGCCCATCTTACTGCTCTCCTTAGATCCCACCTTACTGCTCTCCTTAAGCCCATCTTACTGCTCTCCTTAGATCCCACCTTACTGCTCTCCTTAGATCCCACCTTACTGCTCTCCTTAGATCCCACCTTACTGCTCTCCTTAGATCCCACCTTACTGCTCTCCTTAAGCCCATCTTACTGCTCTCCTTAGATCCCACCTTACTGCTCTCCTTAAGCCCATCTTACTGCTCTCCTTAAGCACATCTTACTGCTCTCCTTAAGCCCATCTTACTGCTCTCCTTAGATCCCACCTTACTGCTCTCCTTAAGCCCATCTTACTGCTCTCCTTAGATCCCACCTTACTGCTCTCCTTAAGCCCATCTTACTGCTCTCCTTAGATCCCACCTTACTGCTCTCCTTAGATCCCACCTTACTGCTCTCCTTAAGCCCATCTTACTGCTCTCCTTAGATCCCACCTTACTGCTCTCCTTAAGCCCATCTTACTGCTCTCCTTAGATCCCACCTTACTGCTCTCCTTAAGCCCATCTTACTGCTCTCCTTAGATCCCACCTTACTGCTCTCCTTAAGCCCATCTTACTGCTCTCCTTAGATCCCACCTTACTGCTCTCCTTAAGCCCATCTTACTGCTCTCCTTAAGCCCATCTTACTGCTCTCCTTTGGTCCCACCTTACTCTCTCCTTAAATCCCCCCTATTTAGCTCCTCCAAACCAAGCCCACCCCAAAGCTGCCGCTCAGAGCTCCGCCAACAGCCCGGAGCAGAACCCGAGGCCAAGCGGTAGCTAACCACCAGCCCCGAGGACCTCGGCCCTGCTATGGAGCCAAGAAACTCAGTTGGGGTTGAAAAGCGCCAGCGCCTGTGCTCGCGGTGACGGGAGCGGTACTCACTGCAGAGGCTTCTCCCCGGTGTGGATGCGCCTGTGGATGATGAGGTTGCTGCTGGTGCGGAAGGAGCGGGCACAGAACTCGCAGATGTAGTCCCTCTTGTCTGGCGGGCAGCGGGAAGAAGGGCTCGGGAGCTGATCCAGGCGCAGGGGCAGGCAGGGATGTGCTGGGATGCGCTTTAGGGAAAGAGCTATAGCCCCATAGGGGGTAGGTGCCCAACTCACCGCTGTGCAGCTTCTCGTGCTCCTTGAGGTGCTTCTTGAAGTTGAAGGACTTGCCGCAGCTCGGCTCCGAGCACGTGAAGGTTTTCTGGTGCACGTGCTGGTACTTCTTGTGGTGCTGGGTGCGGAGAGAAGGGGGGAGAAGAGGCGCATGGAGGAAGCCCAAAGGGCCCCATTCCACCCTCTGGAGTGCGAGGCGGGACGGACGTGCCCCCAGGCTGCTGCACGCGTGGGGCCGACCGAACCCAGCCTGCCCCATTCCAGCTCCGGGACAACACCCGAAGCACCTCCAACAAGGCAAAGCCTTGCGTGGGTCCTCCGAGCATCCCAGGATGCTGGGGATGGGGGGATGCTCGTGCTGCCCCTCCTGGGGGGGGGGGGGATTTAAGCCCCAGGCCTCACGTTCAGGTACTGGCGGTTGGAGAAGATCTTGCCGCAGCCCTCGAAGTCGCACAGGAGGATCTCGCGCTTGGCGGCCTTCCTATGGGATACGGGGTGGGAAACCAGCGTCGGGGAGGATGCTCCGGTCCCCCCCCCCCGAGGTCCTCCCCACCCCGGGTGTTCCAGCACGTGGGATGCGATGGAGCCCCCGGCCCCACGCACCGGATCCTCTTGGGGCCGATCTGCGCCACGTCCTCGTCGCTCGCCCGCGTTCGCCTCCTGCAGCTGCAATGGGAGAGAAGGGGCTTGAGTGAGGCTCTCGTCCCCCCCCAGGCAAAGCCCACGCTGAAACCAGCCCCTGGGCCCCCCTTTTCCCTGCTATTTCCTCCATCCTGGGGGTTTCCCCCCATCCCAGCGGGAAGCGGCGCTGACAAATGCACCTCTGAGGCGTTAGAAATGGGAGTATGTTCTTTATTGCTCATTATAAGCCTTTGACATGGGTCTGGGCACGTCCCAGGGTGTTGAGGTTGGTGTCAACCTCGCACCAGCCTCATCTGAGCTATGATTTATCCACAGGGAATTCCGGGCTCCCGTCCTGGAAGGAAGGAAAAGGGCGTTCAAACCAGGACTGCTTTTATGGGGAGGAGAATGAAGAGGTTGCAATAGGCAGCGATGCCAGAGCACGGCCTCAGCACAGGGCTGGGCATCTCTGGCCACAACCTCTTCCAACCCCCTTTGAGCTTGGGATGGGGTTACCTTTGGGATGAACAGGCCAAGGGCTCAGGAAAGGGCGTTTTAGCTCCATTCTTCCAGGTGCTGCGCCAAGAAAAGGGGGGGGAATGAACCAAAGGCTGGGAAACAGCATCCCTGTAACCAAATCCAGCCTAAAGCTCAGGGGGAATAACGTGGGAGCTGCCGTCCCGCAGCGCAGCGATGGGCGAGGGGAGGAGAAAAGCAACTCCAGCTTTACCATCACGTCTTCCACTGCTGGGCCTGGATCTTCACTCTTCCAACAAGGAGGCGCTTCCAGAGCTGGAAGGAGGCGGGAAGGGCGCTGAGCAGCACACCGAAGCGGGAATCCCGTGTCCGAGTGAAAAGGCTCCCGAGTGGAGCAGCAGGTACTTACGTCTGGGCCTGCTGGTCCCGTCTCCCATGGGATACATGGAGCAGGATGAGGTGAACGTGCTCGTTGCAGTGCAAAGGGGAGTTCCACCCCCTCCTTGTTGTTACAAGATGCAGGAAGGAGCCTGCTCCTTCTGGGCCAGCCCCACATGGGCCGGCCTCTGGCTTCAGCATCCAGACCTTAACACCCTTGTGAAGAGCCAGCAATAGAGGGATGAGCTGAGGACAGAGCTGGGAATGGCGAGGCTGGGAAGGCAGGATCGAACCCAACCCTCAGTGCAAAGAGCAGCGCTGAGCAGAGGCTGCAGATGGAGTCAGCATCGGTGTCCCTTTGGCAACCTCACGTCTGCCCCATATCCGTGAGTGAGAGTGGGGTCTGTGCTTCTCCAGGTGAGGAGGGGTGGGATGGATGGAGGATGGAGGATGGATGATGGAAAGATAGAGATGGATGGATGACGGATGGAGGGAGGGATGGATGGATGATGGATAGATGGATGGATGGATGGATGATGGATAGATAGAGATGGATGATGGATGGATGGATGGATGAATAGATGGATGGATGGATGGATGATGGATAGATGGATGGATGATGGACAGAGGGATGGATGGATAGATGGGTGATGGATGGAGGGATGGATGGATGGATGATGGATGGGTGATGGATGGATGGAGGGACAGATGGGTAGATGAATGGATGGATGGAGGGATGGATGAATGGATGGATGATGAAAGGATTGATGGATGGATGGATGGATGGATGACGGATGTTTTTGCTGCTACAACCTCCAGGCTGCTCAGAAGCTTCATGGTGGTGTTTTAAGGGGTCTTTGTACCCTTCCAGGAGCACTCCTGCCCCAGCAGCACATCTCCAACCACCCATGAACAGCTCCACAAGACACAGTGGATGAGACGAAGACTCATTAAACCCCTCACAGTTGCTTGGCAAGCTCCAGCACCCAACGAGCTCTGCCCTGTGATGGCAGCATCACAAGGACAAGGATTAAACCACCCTGGGACACGTGGTGTCCCAGGTTGAACATCCGGTAGTGCTGGGTTGGATGGTTCCTACCTGGTTCCTCAGCATGGGAAGCATCACCAGCATCCCCAAAACACTCATTCAGTGGCCATGGAGAACTGGGTGCCCCAATGCCCATCCCCAGCATCCCCCCATAACACAGCGCCGTGACCCACCTCACTCGTCCACTCCTCTCCTCGGATGGGCTGGAGCTGCTCAGGCTCAGCTCATCTGGGGGCTGCTCCTCCTTGATGGGGTTCTTGGGGGCTTTGCTCTGGCTTGGTCGTCGCTGCGGCTCCGAATCACTGCGGGAGAAGAGAGCATTGGCATAGGAAACATGGTTGGACGTGGCGGGATATGGATGTGGTTGGCTATGGCCAAGACCCTCACACCAGACACAGTGAGAAGGTGCCCTCGCTGAAGTGCCATAATGACCATGCTGCCATCTCCTCCTGCCTCTGCGAGGGCAGCAGGTGCAGGGTCTGAACCTGGGATGATCCCAATCCGGAGGCTCCTTCCCAGCAGCTCCAAGTGCTCCTCACCTGTCCAGGGACGGGTGGTAGTTCTCATCACGCAGGTCATCGGTGTAGGTCAGGTCATCGTCCTCAGCGAACTCCTCCTCCTCCTCCTCCTCTTCCTCCTGGGGCTCAGGCCCCTGCTCCACCTTCTCCTCTGGGATGAGTGCGCTGTAGGAACACAATGAGCAAGGAATGGGATAGATGGGTCCAAGCTGGACCTTCAGCTCCAGTCGTACCCTGGGGGAAGATTCCTGCGTGCCACCGCTCACCTCCCGTGGTCCTTCCCTGTGGTCCCCGTCTCCGCTGGCACTTGTGGAGCTGCAAGGAGATGACAAGAGCAGTACATTGAAGCTGGGATGTTGGGAGAGGCGGCGGGAGGAGGAGGATGGGGAATGGATCTGGCAGCAGGGTTGGGAAGCTGGAAGTGTTGGAAAGGACCTTTCCAACCCAACCCGTTCTATGGTTCTACTGGAAGAAGCTCAACCTCTTCTCAAGAATATGGAATACTGAAACCCGGAAGCAGACTTTGGGCCTGGGGTTTCACTGTGCCTTGGGACACCCCAGATCCCAGCGGGAAGGTGCTCCACGCACCCCTGGCGTGGGAGAAGGCTCCAAGATGGGGATGGCAAAGGGGACGCGGCGCTCACCTCCGCCTCCATCGCCGCCAACAGCTCCCGGTTCTTCCCTCTGCTCCGGGTCGGGCACCGGCGCTTCCCCCTCTGCTCCGGGCCCCCCGATCCCCGCACGGCGCCGCGAGCGCCGGCGCCCGCTGCCCCCCGGCTCCCCCCGGGGCTCTTCACCGCCGTGGCCGCTGCCGGGGACCCCCCAGGAGAAGCTGTGCCCGGCCACGCACTCCCACACGAGCGGGGCCGCGCTGCCCGGCGCCGGCGGCTTCACGTCGGGGACGAAGCCGCACTCTTGGCCGTGGCCATGGGACAGCACCACGAGGCGCTGCAGAGCTTCGGCGGGGAGGAGGCCGGGCCCCGGCTCGCCTGCGGTGCACCGGAACAAGGCACGGGTGAGGAGCAGCCCCTCCGGAACACCTCAGGAATAGAGCTGGGAATGCCAAGACCCCCCCCCCCCACCCCAGCCAAGCCCAGGGAGCGATTCGCCTCCTGCTTGGGATTGGGCATCTCCAGCACCTCAGCGCAACGGGAATCTTCTCCCGTCACCGCAAAGCTCTTTTGGATCCCAACTAAAGGTGGGTTGAGGGGGGAGGCACCTACCCGGGCTCCAGACGCAGCCGTGGGAGCTGTACCTGGGGTGGGAAGAAGGGGAATGAGCGGGGCGGAACCTTCCCGTTCCCCATCCCAAGGGATGGCGGCGCCCAGCACGGACCTGTCGAGGAGGAACTGGGCGAGCTGGGAATGGAGGGCGAAGCCGAGCTGCTCCTTGAGGCGGCACCAGCGCTCCAGGTGCCCCCCGATGCGGATCCGGCACTTGCTGCGCCGCGCATCCAGCTCCCGGCGCTTCTGGCGGCGGATGCAGTCGGGAGCGCGCTGCCGGGCGGGATGGCCCGGATCCATCGGGAGCGGCTGCGGGACACGGGGGTCAGCGGATACAGCGGGGGGATAGCGGGATATGGGGATGGGACAGCTCCATGGAGGGATACAGGGGGATGGATGGGCAGTGGGGTATGGGGTAGAGGGATACAGGAAGGGGGGATATGGGGATGGTCAGGGGGATATGGGGATGGGACAGTGGGATACGAAGATGGGACAGTTCCATGGGGGGATACAGGGGGATGGATGGGCAGTGGGATATGGGGTAGAGGGATACAGGACGGGGGGATATGGGGATGGGACAGTGGGATACGAAGATGGGACAGTTCCATGGGGGGATACAGGGGGATGGATGGGCAGTGGGATGTGGGGTAGAGAGATACAGGACAGGGGGATATGGGGATGGGACAGTGGGATACGAGGATGGGACAGCTCCGTGTGGGGATACGGGGGGATGGATGGAGGGGGGATACAGTGATACGGGGGCAGCCCCACTCCATAGGGAGGGTCTGGGGGGGTCATGCGGGGACACGGGAAAGGACCCCCCCAGGCCACGCCCCCGGTCCCATTTTAGCCCCGCCCACCCTCCACGGCCACGCCCCCTCCCCTTAGCCCCGCCTCCCCCCTTCCCGCCATTTCCCCCCCCCGGGCCCCCCCCGCCCCTCACTGACACCCCCCCCCCCCACCGCGGTCCCGTTCCCGCCGCCGGGCCTTAAAGCGGGCGCCGCAGCGGGGACGGCGGAACCGGCGGGGCCGGGACGGGAAAGGGGGGGGCCGAGGGCCCGTCCCGCTCCCCCGGCCCCGCCGCAGCCGCGCCCGCCGCCGCCCAACCGGGTCGGCGGGGGCCGCGCTCCATCGCACCCCGCGGTGGCCCCACCCTGGGCCGTGCCCCCTTTAAGAACCAACGACCCCCCCTCCCCCCCCCCCCATCGCTCACGCTGCTCAGGTACCGGGACAAGATGGCGGAGGCACCGCCTCCTTCCCCGGCGCATGCGCGTTGGGGCCGGCGCGGTTTTGGGGTGAAAAATCGCCTTTTTGGTCCATTTTGGGGTGTTTCGAGCCCCCCCCCCCCGGGTGCGGGTCCCGGGTGGGTCTTGGCCTGGGGAAGGCGGAGCCGCGGTTACCCAGAGGCCCACAGCGCCGCCCTGGGTGATAAATAACGGCAGCGATGGTGATCGATGGCGGTGATAACGGTGAACGGCGATGATCGTTATCGGCGTTGATGCCGCAGCGTTCGGTGCCGCGCTGAGGCTGTCGGCAGTGCGGCATCGTTAATAGAGCATCATCAGTGCGGCATCGTTAATAGAGCACCATTAATGAGGCATCGTTAATAGAGCATCATCAGTGCGGCATCGTTAATAGAGCACCATTAATGAGGCAATAGAGCATCATTAATGCAGCATCGTTAATAGAGCATCATTAATGAGGCATCGTTAATAGAGCATCATCAGTGCGGCATCGTTAATAGAGCACCATTAATGAGGCAATAGAGCATCATTAATGCAGCATCGTTAATAGCATCATCAATGTGGCATCATTAATAGCATCATCAATGCAGCATCGTTAATAGAGCATCATTAATGTGGCATCGTTAATAGAGCATCATTAATGAGGCATCGTTAATAGAGCATCATCAATAAAGCAGCAATATCAATGCAGCATCATCAATGCATCATCATTAATAGGGCATTATCAATACACCATTATTAGTGCACCATTATCAATACACCATTATTAGTGCTCCATTATCAATGCACCATTATTAGTGCTCCATTATCAATACGCCATTATCAATACACCATTATTAGTGCACCATTATCAATGCACCATTGTCATCAATACACCATTATCAATACACCATTGTTAGTGCACCATTATCAATGCACCATTTTCAATAGATCACTATCAATCACCATATTAGGGCAGCATTATCAATACACCATTATCAATACACCATTATTAGTGCACCATTATCAATACACCATTATCAATGCATCATTATCAATACACCATTATCAATACACCATTATCAATGCATCATTATCAATGCCTCATTATCAGTACACCATTATCAATACACCATTATCAATGGACCATTATCAATAAACCATTATCAATACACCATTATTAGTGCACCATTATCAATACACCAGTATCAATGCATCATTATCAATGCCTCATTATCAGTACACCATTATCAATGGACCATTATCAATACACCATTATCAATGCATCATTATCAATGCCTCATTATCAATGCCTCATTATCAATGCCTCATTATCAATACACCATTTTCAATACACCGTTATCAATACACCATTATCAATACACCATTATCAATACACCATTATTGGTGCACCATTATCAATACACCATTATCAGTGCATTATTATCAATACACCATTATCAATACGCCAATGCTGTTAATGCAGCTTTAACATGAGGTGTCCATGGGATAACGATGGACAAACCGGTGCAGCCAAAGGAGCGCTGCGGAAGGTCAATGGGGAGCCCCGAGCCCTTCCCCTGGGAGCTGCTCCAGCCATTCCCCACCCCGGGAATTGCCCCATTGCCAGGGGCTCCTTGGCCCCGGCTCATTCTTGTGCCGGATCTTGGAATTTCCCTTCTGGATGGGAGCCTCCGCATGTTCCTTTGGGAAGAGGCTGAGCCCAGGGAAAGGTCAGAGCCCTGAGGAATGTGGGAGAACAGGCGGCTTTTGTGGGCAAAAATGTGGCGTGGGATGTTCCGAGGGGCAGGAATCCGCAGGGACACGAAGAGGAGAGGACAGAGCTTTGAGGGAAGAGCAGCGTTAGAACAGGCTGAGGGTCTGGGGGGGGGATCGGGAGCCTTTTAGGGACCACGGGAGCATCCTGGAGCATCCCCAAGGGCTGGGGGTGCTGTGGACCCTCCTCACCCAGTGCGGGATGCGCCTCCGTGGCCGCAGGGATGGCAGCACCCGGCCGTGATGCAGGTACCGAAGCACCATCCCCTTTCCCAAAGGCTGCCTGGGATGTGATGGGACGCGGGGATGTGCTTTGGATGTGGCTCTTGGAGGGTCCTGGGGTGGGGATGGGGCTGAGCAGCAACGGAGCCAATGGTCCTCAGGGCAAACCAAGCAGCAGAAAGCAGGGAAACCAAACAAGTTCTGGGTTCCTGAAGGCAGGAACGGTGCTTCCCTTATTGCCCCCAACCAGATGAAGGGGAAATGCTGCTTTTCCCTGGGATTAAGATACCCAAAGTCATGGATTTCCTCCCGCACATCCTCACTGTCAATGACCCTTCACTTTCACAGGCGAGGACCTGGCTGCCCCAGTGATGCAGAGAGCGGGGGAAGGGACCAGTAAGCACCAGTCTTGTGCTGGGGACGTTGGTTTGGGGCTTGTGGTCGGGCTTAATGCGATGGGAGCAGCTCCAAGAGCTCGGAAGGAGGATGGGAGGAAGGGCAAGGCTGTTTGCAGGGATGGAGCCCGTCTCTTATGGAGGGATGGGATGCACTGAGCTCCTTGGAGGCTGATGAGAGGACCCTGACCTGAGCCTGTGCCCCCCCCCCCCCAAGTGCTTTGTGGCTGGATTCAGGGGTGTTGAGGCACCCATGGGGGGCTCTGGGCTCCTCTTCCATGTGTTTTGTCCCCAGGTTTTAGCCTCAAGTGCATTAAGGACAAGAAGGTTCCCATTGGGGTCACTGTGGTCGTGGCCGCGCTGCTCCTGGCCATCATCGCGCTGGCGGGTGAGTGGCTGAGGATGAGGATGGAGGAATCCATCGCCACCACCACCACCTCCTCCCATCGGCAGCGCTCACCACCGCGTGTTCTGCTCATTCCCAGTGAAGAAGTTCCCCTCCTGCCCCGCCTGCCCCTCTCCCAACCATTCCAGCTGCCGGGAAAACGGGATCGGATACAGGGAGAAGTGCTTTTACTTCGTGGAGGACGAAGCGGAGTGGAACAGGAGCGAGAGCTTCTGCCTGTCCCTCGGGGCCCATTTGGCCACCATCGACGTGTGGGAGGAGCTGGTAAAGGGGGAATCCCTGTGGAAGGGAGCTGTTGGGAAGCACATTTGGGATTCCCCCTTGGGGCAGAGCCTGATGCTTGGCTTTAACCCCTGCAGCGTTTCCTCTTGCGCTACGGGGGCTCCCTGCACTACTGGATCGGGCTCCGGAGGGAAGGATCCGCACCATGGACGTGGGTCAATGGGTCGCTCTTCAACAACTCGTATGTCCTGTCTCCTGCTGGAGACCAGGGGCTGGGCTGGGGCCGGGGTTGAATGCAAGAAGACACACACAGATATATGTGTACATATATATAATATGTAATATAGAACATATATAATCTCTAACATAGAATACTTAATATGCAATAGATAATATATATCATATCATATAGAATAGTATAATATGTAAAATGTATTATTATAATTTTAATATAGAATGACAATAATTATATAAATATATTAATTATAATCATACGTTAAAGTTTATATTTTATATATAATTTATCATCCATATTCTATATCATTAACAAATAATATATAATATATTATAAGTATATATTTATAATAGTATAATATAGCATAACATAACATATAAGCATATCTATAAAAATGTATATATTATATATATTTAATATAGGTTTTATATATAGGGTTAGGGTTAGGGTTATATATATAGAAAATATACGTATTTATACATGTTTACAAATATATATGTTTATATACATAATTATACGTTGTATATATGATATATACATCTTTTGCATGGGCTCCTCCGTTAACCCCCATGGGAGATGCAACCCACTGAGTTCTTCCTCTGCTCCGCGGGGCAGGTTCCAAGTCCGGGGTAGGGGACAATGCGCCTTTGTCGACGGAGACGGGATCAGCAGCGACTGGTGCTCCCTGATGAAATATTCCGTGTGCAGCCACCCCCAGGCGAGGCATGGTGGGAGCCGCAGGGATCCCGAAGGCTGGAATCTCACCTGAAAACCTGCAGCCGCTTTGGTGCTTTCGGTCCTTTGGTGGCTTTGGAGGAGGGGAGAAAGGAAAGGGAATTGCGAGGGAGAAGATCTCAGCTTGGCCAAGGAGCCCCCAGGATGTGCTTTGGGAATTGCCCGGCACTGACTCCTGGCCTGGTTTTCTTTGTGAGTTTTCCTCTGGTTTAAATCCCTGTGGCCCCTCCTTGGCAAATCCATAGCGTTGGAATGTGGGAATGGGGGTGATCCCTCCAGATCCGCTTCCATAAGCCCTAGCACCACCACCCATCACCGTGGCCTCATGCAGGGGGACACTGTGCTTCCTATAACAAGATTTACCCCATTCAGGGTGTTTTCGCCCCAAAACCTGAGCCCAGCTGCCACCATGGGCAGGTTCCTCCCATTTGCTTCCTGGTTTTCCAGCTGTCTTCCCAATACACGTGTTTCTCTTCCCTACAGCCCTACGCGGGAGCTACTTGGTCTAATAAATACTAGTTCTAGCCAAACCTGCCTCTTTTCCCTATACACCGGGGTCCCCCCACCAACGGGGCATCTTCTTCCCGAAATTCCCATCCCTTTGCATTTGGATGGGCAATGGGAATGACTCCATTGCCTTTCCCTCCCTTCTCCTAGCGTAGACACGGGCCCATGTCGCCCTGGTTTCATTTACACACATTTGGCCACCAAATTTGGGCTCATTTTGCCCTTGAAATCCCATCTGGGGCAGCCCAGGGGGGGTTTAGGGTGAAATGAGGACAATTCCTCCCTCTCATAGCGAAAACAATGCGTATTTATTCTATTGTGAGCACATTTATGACCCGGCACCCGACACAGGCTCAGCGTGGGGAGCAGCACAGGGCAGGGGGGAAGTGAGCAGGAGCACATCCTGCGCTGACAAAACCCGCTTTAACCCAAGGTATGAGCTCAAAGCTGCAGATATTGGTGGGGGGGTCATCAGGTTGGGAGCTGGGCCAGGGGGGCAGGAAAAGAAACCTTCGAGGGGCTGAGTTTGGGGGGAAACCCCAAGTTTTCAGCTCAAAAGAAGCTCCAGGAAGGAGCTTGGGATGGATTGAATGGTGGTGGCTTTCAGAGGGGATGAGCTGCCCCCAAACCCCCCTGATATAACCCTGCTATATATAACCTGGAATGCATTATGTGGAGGTAGGACCAAGAGCTGTAATGGAAACGGCTCCGAGAGCTGGGATATAAGAGCTGAGGAGCATCGAGGAGCGTTTCCAACCATTAGGAACCAACCCCAGCAGCAACCGACCCCTTGGCAGAGAGCCTGATGGTGGAGAGCAGCACACAGAAGTAGGGGAACACCCTCTCCCCACTGAAGGAGCCCACGGAGAAGGTGAAGATGCGCTGGCGGCTGCCCACGGCGTAGAAGGAGACTTCTCCCACCTCATAGTCCAGGTAGACCCCGACGTCCCCATTGCACAGCGGGACGGAGGTGTTGGACGGGGCCGTGAGGGCCACGCAGAGCTCATCGTACCTCTGCAGGCCCCAGATCTCGGCGTTGGGCTTGAAGAGGACCCGGCCCTTCCTCTGCACCGACTCCAGGGCCACCCCCACGGCCCAGAACTGCCCCGTGGCCTCCAGCTCCCAATAGTGGCGCCCTGAGGTGAAGCCCTCCCTGCCCAGCAGGCAGGGGTCCGTGTCGAACCGGCCCGGAGCGTCCGGCCAGCGGAGGCCAGGTCTACCCCAGGAGGCCTCCTTGAGGTCCTCGGACAGGATCACTTCAGGGCCCGCGGTGGCCGGGTCCAGGGTTACATCCACTGGGGAGCAAAAGGGGAGGAATCAGAAACACCCCAAAATTCCCCTTCCATGGTTACTGTGCAAAAGGAGAAAGGGAGAGGTGGAAAAGTGTTGGGGATGGAGAATCTTTAGGCCAGGTTGGACATGGGGACACCAAGAGATGGGGTTGGGGATGGAGAATCTTTAGGCCAGGTTGGACATGAGGACACCAAGAGATGGGGTTGGGGATGGAGGAGATAGAAGGTGAAGCTGAAGATCCTCCAGCTCCAATGAAGATCTTGCTTGATGCAACCCATAAACCATCAGGAATTGGGACTTTGCTCCTCTCCAGCCCCTTCTGTTACCTTCAAACTGCTTTGCTGTGTGATAGTCCAGGGCGAGATCCCATGTGCGTGGCCGTGGCTTGAGGAGGAACGACATCGCTCCAATGTCCTCCCCTCCAAGAGAGAGCAAAACTCGGTTACGGTCCTGAAGATGGGCCCAGCTCAGCCTTTTTGTGTCAGAAAATGGGTTCAAACACTGCATTTAATCAAAATGCTTGAAGGAAACCATCAGTTTTTATCCCGTGGTTGCAAAGGAGCTTTGCTCATCTATGGGAAGAGCCACAGATGGGTTAAATCCGTTAAGTCCCTGGTGGGTTATCAATGCGCGCAAGGGAGATAAGGGCGGGTGGGGAGGGCCGTGAAGAGTAATGGAGCCCCCATGTGGTTGAATGAACCATTCAGCGCTCCAAAGGGAGCTGGTGCCTCTTTTTTCCATGGGTTTTCCCTAGGAAAAGCAGCGGCTGGATGAGGAGCAGTGGGGAAAACGGTGGGAAAACACCCTTCAGCGACGATGAAAGCAGGAGATCTGCTGGTGCATACCCAGATTTCCCCATGTGGTTGGTTGTGGGGAGAGAGGAAGGAAAGAAAACCCACAACCAACGGCTGGAAAACACCTTTAAATCCAAAGCAAAGA
Organism: Ara ararauna; assembly: GCA_028858755.1. Taxonomy (NCBI): domain Eukaryota; kingdom Metazoa; phylum Chordata; class Aves; order Psittaciformes; family Psittacidae; genus Ara; species Ara ararauna. The sequence goes on from CM054403.1 coordinate 397,695, forward strand.
TCCTGAGGGCACAGCAAGGATAAACCTCGCTTCGTCCCCTCACGGATGGGATGGGAGAGTGTTTAAAACCCCCTTTCCCACCCCAAAATGAAGCTGCAGTGCTGGGAATTGCCCCATTCGAACCTTTCGTGTTGCTTTGAGGCTCCTCCGGCTGCTTTTCCACTTGGGATTCTCCCTCTTCTTGGGCTTTCCCCTCTCTTTGGCACCGGCTCCACTCGCTCCCAGCTCTGCTTTTATCAGCCAGGGAGGGAGGAGATCCCCAATCTTCTGCCTGCAGACGGGGCTGTGACGCGCTCGGGAGCCTCCTGCACCCTCCGATTGCGCCTTTTGTCCCCCATTGCAGAGCCGTTCCCTTCGTCAGCGATGAAGGGAATAAAAACCCAGCGGTGGGTGAGGAAAATGTGCGTTATGGGATTCATTTTTACCCACTCAGGAGCTGAGCATGGGAACACCCCAGGGACGGTTCGAGGACCAACAACCAACATCCGGCCCAGAAGAAGCCACCTCGGTCACCTCCTGCTGCTGAAGAGCCAAACCCCCCCCCCCCCCTCAGGACCAAACAGCGATGGATGAGCAGCCGCTTGCTGCAGCCACGGAGCTTTTGGGGAGACCCATTGAGATCTATGAAGTGAGATCATCCTTCCTGCGGTACCCAATCCGACCTCTTCCCCGCTCCCCAGAGTGAAGAGTTCAGCTTCTTGGAGCTCCTTATGGGAGAAGCTTGAAGCGAGGTTGATTCCTGCTTTCAGGAGGTGGCTTTTGGGGGGGGTATTCGCTTCCTTCCCCCGTATAGTTTAGGATTTTAAAGGCAGGGTTATACAAACGAGCTCCACGTTGTGATTTCATTGGGGGGGTACCCAGGAGAGGCTCCACCTGCGAGCTCTAAGGAAGGCGTTGGCTTTAAATCGCGTCCTTTTCACGGGGCCAGATCCAGTCCTAAAGAGACATTCATTAACATGGGATTAACCCCCCCCCCACACACACTTCCCAGGGGTTTTACACTTCCAGGCTCCCCAACTTCCCAGGTTGGTTTTGGACTGGAAGCGGCAGCAGCAAAGGGAAAAGGAGAAGGAAAAGCATTGGACTCACCAGTTAATTACTCCTGGTCATTACTTAACCACATCCTTGCCCTGGCCCCAGCCGAAGCACGTTGTCCCCTTAGCTTGAAAGGGACAAATTCAGGTCCTGGGGTGGGGGATTCCAACCCCCCTTTTCTCTTCCTTTTAGGATATCGGGAGCATCCCAAACAGGATGAGGCTTTATACCTGAGCCGCTCAAGTCGCACAGGACCAGCCGGAAGATGCCTCTACTGTGCTCTGGACGGCGCCCGGCCTTGCGGGGCTGCAAAGCCACTGCTCTCCACTACGGCAATAAAACGACAGTTAAACCGTGCGTAGTATAAAGCTTAAGGTATAAACCCTAAACCAAACCCTAACCCTAACCCTAACCCTTAACCTAACCCTAACCCTAACCCTAACCCTTAACCTAACCCTAACCCTAACCCTAACCCTAACCCTTACCCTAACCCTTACCCTAACCCTTAACCTAACCCTAACCCTAACCCTAACCCTAACCCTTACCCTAACCCTTACCCTAACCCTAACCCTTACCCTAACCCTTACCCTAACCCTAACCCTAACCCTAACCCTAACCCTTACCCTAACCCTAACACTAACCCTAAACCTAACCCTTACCCTAAACCTAACCCTAACCCTAACCCTAACCCTAACCCTTACCCTAACCCTAACCCTAACCCTAAACCTAACCCTAACCCTTACCCTAACCCTTACCCTAACCCTAACCCTAACCCTTACCCTAACCCTAACACTAACCCTAACCCTTACCCTAACCCTAACCCTTACCCTAACCCTAACCCTAACCCTAACCCTAACCCTTACCCTAACCCTAACCCTAACCCTAACCCTAACCCTTACCCTAACCCTTACCCTAACCCTAACCCTAACCCTAACCCTTACCCTAACCCTAACCCTAACCCTAACCCTAACCCTTACCCTAACCCTAACCCTAACCCTAACCCTTACCCTAACCCTAACCCTAACCCTTACCCTAACCCTAACCCTAACCCTAACCCTAACCCTAACCCTTACCCTAACCCTAACCCTAACCCTTACCCTAACCCTAACCCTAACCCTTACCCTAACCCTTACCCTAACCCTAACCCTTACCCTAACCCTTACCCTAACCCTAACCCTAACCCTAACCCTTACCCTAACCCTAACCCTAACCCTAACCCTAACCCTTACCCTAACCCTTACCCTAACCCTAACCCTAACCCTAACCCTTACCCTAACCCTAACCCTAACCCTTACCCTAACCCTAACCCTAACCCTAACCCTAACCCTAACCCTAACCCTTACCCTAACCCTAACCCTTACCCTAACCCTTACCCTAACCCTAACCCTAACCCTAACCCTTACCCTAACCCTAACCCTAACCCTAACCCTAACCCTTACCCTAACCCTAACCCTAACCCTAACCCTAACCCTAACCCTAACCCTAACCCTAACCCTTACCCTAACCCTAACCCTAACCCTTACCCTAACCCTAACCCTAACCCTAACCCTAACCCTAACCCTTACCCTAACCCTAACCCTAACCCTAACCCTAACCCTAACCCTAACCCTAACCCTTACCCTTACCCTAACCCTAACCCTAACCCTAACCCTAACCCTAACCCTAACCCTAACCCTGCCCGTCCCTCGGTGCAGCTCCTTCAGTGACATGGGGCAGCAGCCACGCACCCCCCGCCGCAGCCCTTCCACCGCTGCCCGTCCATCGGTGGAGCTCTTTTAGCGGTGCAGGGGCAGCAGTCAGCACCGGGGCAGCCCTTCAACACCGCCTCATTCCACCGATCCCTCGGTGCAACTCATAGGGACCCGAGGCACCATCCCGCAAAGCCGTTCCACTGGCGCCGCACCCGACCCACGGCAGCGTTCCCTCCACGGCACCGACGATCAGCTCTTCGCTGAACCCCCAGGTGGCTCCTAAAAGAGCCTTTGGGTTCAACGTTTATTGTTCCATTCATCGTTCTGGACGGCTTCTTCACCCGCTGAGTGGTGGCTTTAACAGCGCTCCTCGGTTCTTTCTTCCCGGCCCGCCCTCCCGCGCCGCGTGTTTCTATCGAACTGCTCTTTACCTACAGTGCTGTCATGGGTTCAGCAGCAGCAGTCATTTTTTGTCCTTCGTCGTAGCCGCTGCAGTGCTGTGTTTTCGATTTTTGGTCTGGGAACAGCGCTGATAACACCGATGTTTATAGTTATGGCTTAGAATGCTTTGCTCTGACCAAGGGCTTTCTGAGTCTCATGCTCCGCCAGGGAGGGGGGGGAAGCCGGGAGGAAGCAGAGACAGGACACCTGACCCAAACTGCCCAAAGAGCTATTCCATGCCACAGCACGTCGTGCCCAGGATGTAAAACTGGGGGCAGGAAGCCGGAAGAGTTCAGTTCACAGCTCGGTCATCGAGTGGTGAGCAATTGTATCCTCTTTCCTTGTATTTCCCTGGTCATTGTTGTGGGTGGTGGGGGCAGCGGTGGTTTGTGTTATACCTCAGTTACTGGACTGTTCTTATCTCAACCAGTGGGAGTTGCATTCTTTTGATTCTTCTCCCAATTTCTCCCCCCCCCCCTCGGAGGGGGAAGTGAGTGGTCGGGCTTTGTATTAGAAGGGGTGAGCTATTGTATTCTTCCCTTGTATTTGCCTTGTCATTATTGTTATTGGTGGTAGCAGTAGTGGTCCTGTGTTATACTTTAGTTACTAAACTGTTCTTATCTCAATCTGTGGGAGTTGCATTCCTTTGATTCTCCTCCCCGTCTACCCGGGAGCAGGGGGAAGAAAGAGAGGGGAGTGAGTGAGAGAGCGACTGCGTGATTTACAGCTTGAACCACGACAAGTACCGATGCGGAACGAACCAGCGACGCCGCTGCCCGTCACCCGCTCCAGGAGCCCCTTGTTGACCAAGGAGTGGAGCGCCGCCTTCAAGCGGCCGCTATTCCGCCGCACGGCGTAGCCCTCGGAGGGGAGAGTCTTCTTAATGACGGCCAACGAGGCACCTCTGCGGGCCGGCGAGAGACAGACGGCTTGGAGGATGAGATCCGACGGCGACGGCCGCCCGCGCCTCGGCGGCAGCGGTAGCGGCATGCTCGGGGTGGACGGCCGCGGCGTCACCTTCCTCCGGCTCCAAAATGGGGCTTTTCCCCTCAAAAAGACCTGCCCCGCCAGAACTGGGTTCACTCAATGTTCCTTTGGCCCCCCTCGGGCGAGCCCTAGAGAAACCGTGTTCAAAAGTCCTCCTAGAAAGCTCAAAAGCACCCCAGAAAGTTAAGCGGGTGCAATGAGCGCTCGCACCAAGGTTCTGAAGCTCTGAAATCCCTTTATAAACAGAAAACAGACGTTAAACAAGGTATGAGCGGCGGTTAGCGTTCACGTTTATGCGTACAGATAAAAATAATAAAACCAAACATCAGAAACTGTCGATTTTTAGAAAAATCTTTAACACAGCCCTGGTTTCTCCAGGTGGTTTCTTTTGCAGAGCTGAAGACCTTTGCAGCTTAAGACCGACCTGAAGCATCTAAAAATTACTCGATAAACGCTATTTTCTGCTAGGTAAAACCCCGTTATTGCACATACGTCGGAGAAAAACGGCACATTTTTAAACCCATGGTTTCAGGTTTTTCCCGTTTGCTTTTTTCTTGCCCGAGGACTGCTACTGAAGATTAAACTTAAAGAGTTATTTTGTTCGGGTTCCCCGCGGATCGTCCGCTCCCATTGCATCGCGCTTCGCTCCGTCGCGCTCTGCACATCCCCGCGCGGGTGTGAATAGAGGGGGGTTTATCAGTCTTAAGCATGGCCCAGAAAACTTGGGGAGAACCTCCCCTAAAAGACTTAAAAGAGCTCAATTCGAGGGAGAAAAATGGCTTTGCTGCTGCTGGTTGACGCCTTGGAGGAAGGTTTGGCAGCAGAGAAGTTTCTGCTTAGGATTCGTAGAGAATTTAGGCGATAAAACCACTTCTTGTGCCTCCCGGGATCACTCGGGCTGGGGCCTCATTGTGGTTTTGCAATCGCTGCCAGGATGTGAGCAGGGAGAGAGGCCACGGGCAGGATTTCATCTGCTGTTTCACCACCTAGAAATGCATGGAAAGAGAAATAAATAATCAACCCAGCATCTTGACACAACAGGAAGTCGTTACTATGGTTAAACCACATAATAAAGCACTGTTATCAGGCAGTGCAGGCAGGACCAAGCAGGTCTCTGCCTCTTACAGCTCCATCTTTCCTGCTGGATTTGCCTCCCTGTCTCCAGAGGCTTGTAATGTCAGTCTAAGGAAGAAGAGAAACCACCAGGAAAGGCAGTAAGGAGGATGGCTGCTTTCATCTCCAGGGCCCTAGTTTTAAATAAGGCCCCTGACAAACCCACAGATCACCACTAAACCCAAATTACAGCCCAGCTCGATGTGTAATTAGTTGTTTCTCCGCTTGGTGAAGTAGCTCATAGGTGATGTTGTCCTCAAAAGACAAGAGCTGGTGACGGCGCAAGGTCTGGCAACACTTACATGACATCGAGGAAAAATCAAAATGCTTCCTTTGCAGTGTCCTGCTCCAACAGGCAAGCTTCCAGCACTCTGTTTCATCCACTTTTCACCTGAAAAGCTTTATGAAGATCCAATTTGAAAGCCCATGCAAAAAAATAGAGCTTAAACAACAAAATAATTGCTTTTCTATGTAACTCAGCAGGCCCAGAGCTGACTCTCCACTGAGGGGCAAGAGGGGAATCAGCTCCTTTTCGAGTAAAGACACCTCACCGGCCTCACGTCAGCAATTTGTATGGCAGAGCGTTTACAACGGAGGGCACACAGCCTCCATTCCTCCACAGCAGCCCCATGAACCCCAAAACCCTTTGGGATGAGAGATAAACCTCGCAGCGCCCTGTGAAAAGAGACCTCAGGGAACAGCTTCAGGCGCTTTCTCCATGAGTGACGGACCCTTCCCCGCAATAACGGAGCCCAGGAAGGAGGCAGAAGCGTTTTGGGGCTGAAAAAGGACCATTTTCAGTTCATTTCCTTAACCTCAGCCACCGGCGTCGCCCGCACCGCTCCCGCCAACACCAGAGCCCCGCCGCTATGAGCCTCGGCGCTCTCTGATTGGCTCCTTGCCCTACAACTGCGGCTTCCCATTGGCTGCTCCTCCCCATAGCCCCCCCCCCCCAAAAACAGCCTTCCTAGGGGCGGACCTGAGTGAGAACTGCATGCCCAGCAAAGCGTGCAAAGCGGGGCGGGAGCCGACCTGAGTGAGGACTGCGCCGCACCCGCGGCGCCCCCCCCCCCGGTTCTCTGCGGGTTAATAACGGGCGGGCATTAAGAATAAACGGGGTTCAAAACACCCTTTTAACCTCCAAAGACTCCGATTTGGGTGTATTTTGCCCCAAAATACAGTCCCAGTGCAAACCGGGCAGGGTTTTGGGGATGTTTGTCCCATTTTGAGCATTGTCCCTGAAGATGCAGTTCTGGAAAATAGGGATTTTCCACCTCAAAATAGTTTCTATCTGGGGAAGAAACCCCCAAACTGGGGATGGATTGGTTAATGTCAGAGGGGCTCCATGCTGCTGCATCACGGGGAAACGGCTGATAATACCCCAAAACCCCACTTTGTCCCCCTTTTAAGTGCAAATTGGCTCTATTCAGCACCAGTGGTGGAGGGGGGGAGGAAACTGCTTCCAAAATATCCCTAAAACCACCCAGATTTAACCCGAATCCTGCTGGAGGGTGCCATAAACCCTTCCCAGTGTCACCACTTTGTCCCAGCCTCCCATAGACCTCCACAGACTCCCCCCCCCATAGATCTGTGTCGACCCACACAGGTCCATGTAGACCCACACAGCTCAGTCTATGGTCTGCAGCACCAAGAGCATTAAGCCGAATATAAGAACAAAGCCCTGTAAGCGCCGTATAGGACCCGAGTGGTGCTGATGAAGGCATCAGCAAAAGAAACTGACTTTTGGGGGGAGTTTTAGGGGGTTTTTGCCATTTATTCTGCAAAACCATTCCTCCACTCATCCCAAATCGTGTCCCGGCCTCTCCCCTCTAAAGCCACACCGCAAAACCCCCCAAAACCAATTAAAAAAGGGGGGGGGGGAGGGAACCCCCCTTAGAACAAAACCACACCAAGCAGCGCCATTCCCGCTAACTCCAGCTGGGATCGTATCCCGTCCAGTCCGAGGGGGGCGCCAGGTAAACGCGCCGTCCCCTATAGATGAAGCTGACGATGCCGCGGTAGCCGGCGCGGGGGACGCCGGACTTGAGGTCGTCCATCAGCCCCAAAGCTTTGGCAAAGGCTTTGAAGGAGTCACGGCCGCTGTATTGGAGGCGGACGGTGCCCAGCTCCCGGCGCCGGTTCCCCTGGAGCTCTTCCACCCTCACCTCCGGAGCGGAGTAAACCTTAGGGAGGAAGGAACGTTCGTACTCGTCCTTTTTGAGGTAAGAAAGATCCAGTTGGGTAAAAGGCACGAAACGGTCGTTGAGTTTGATGAATTTTAAATACTGGTCGAAGAACTGCCCGTGGCTCACGCCTTTGCGACCGAACGTCATCGTACGGGACACCTCGGGCCGGACGCAGGAGCGATCCCGCCGCTGCTCCGGCTGCCGCATCCAATCGTCCCAAAAAGCCCGTGGCCATTTGGGTTCCAGTTCATCCCAAAGCTCGGCTAAAAGCAACCAACCGAGGCCGGGAAAGAAATCAGTCCTGTAAAGCAGTTCAGCTTGCGCGACGTCCACCATCTGCTCCTTCCCGTTGTCGTTCCAAGCGGACACGCACCAGAGGCTGCGGTCGGCCAGGAGCAGCGGGAACGCCGCTTGGAAGTACTCAAAGAAATCCGGAGCGACTTCTAAGTCGTCCTCCACCACGATGGCGGCGCGGTACCGGAACGTGCGGAAAACCTGCCCCAAAGCCCAGCGGTAATGCCGGGCGATCTTGTAGTAGCCTTGGAATTTCCTATGCTCCGCCGGCACCGGGATGTCGCTGAGGTCCGGCTGCCGGATGTGAGCCACGGCATCCCCGTAGGAAGCGATGACCCGGGCGGTCTCGGCATGGCCGCAATCCTGGCTCACGATGACGGGGAACTGCTGCGCCGAGGGCCGGTACCGCAGGAGCTTATCGAGGCAGCGGCGCACGGTGCTGCGGTCGCAGGCCAGCACCAGCACCGGCAGCACGGTGCCGCCGGGCTCGGTGGCTTGGGACGGCGGCGGCGGCGGCGGTTTGGGGGTGACGGGGACGCGGTGCCGCCGGCTCCAGAGCCCGCTGTAGCGGTGGATCTGGTGCAGGAGTTGCTTCTGCCGCTCCAGTTCGCTTTCGGCGTCCTGGGCCAAGCGGATCACTTGGGCCGTGAGGAGGTCGCTGTCGGGAGGTGAGGTCGGGCGGCTCCAGAGGAAGAGGAGGAGGAGACCGTTCCAGGCGATGAAGAGCGCCGCCCCCCACAGCACCAAGCTGCTCTTCTTCAGCATCCTTCAGCGCTCACTCCCATGCCATGGACCTGCGACCGCGCCAAGAGAGAGGGTTCAGGTGCCTCCTTTCACCCCTCGACACAGGAACAACCCCCGCGGTGGGAGAGGAAGTGAAACAACGCGGCCATGGAGCCTCCCGCCAGAAACGTGGCACCGGAGACACAAAACCACCCCAAAAACTGCGATAAAATGGGGGGGAAATGGCAAATTAGAAACCCTCAACCCCAAATCTCCACGTGGGGAGCGGGGGGCAGAGTCCATTCCCGTTAAACATTAACCCCAACGCCAGTTCCAGGGTGGATTTGGCACCGGGAAGGGGGGGGGGGGGGGGACACGTTTCTGCTTGAGAAATAAGGAGAAATAAAAGGCAATCTTCAATTTGGGTGCTCAAACCCTTTGGTTCCAGTGAGTTTTTACCCCCCCCCGAGCCCGGTTTGACTCCTACCGGCAAAGGGAAGATGTCAGCGAGGGCGGGAAGTGGGAGGGAAAGGGGGATTCGAGGGGCAAAGGAAGGAAAAACATAAGGAAAAGGGGGAGAGAAGCACCAAGGAGCATAAGGAGAGGGCAAAGCAGCGACTGAGTGAAGCGCAGCGGGAGCAGCTCAAGGGTTAACGGCGCCGCCGGCCACGTTGGCGGGCGGAAAAGGGGAATTAAAAGGAAAGAAAACACCCGGAAAAGGGGGATTTAAATGGAGAAAAGGGGGGGGGGGGGAAGAGGGAAAATCCAGGGTTTGGAGCGGTAAAAGGAGGGGGTGAGGCCAAAGGCAACAGCAGGGGAAGGGGGATAGGGGAAAGTGGAGGTAACACAGAAAGCAACGGGTTAAGAGCCATCATAGCCCCGAAAAGCAGCTGGAGAGAAGGAAAAGAGGGGGGGAAAAAGGTGGGAAAAGGGGAATTTGGGGGGGGGGGTTGAGCTCCTCAACGGGGGCTCTGCCGGGGGCGGGGGGAGGCGCTGGGTTAAGCCGTACCTGGGGCCGAAAGGCTTGGGGCAGCCGGGTGGCTCGGCTCAGGAGGAGGGGTTCTGCCTCGGAACGGGGCCGGTTTGGCGCAAAAGGAGGCAGTTTTGGCCCAAACCGAGGGGGTTTTGACCCAAACCAAAGGGGTTTTGGCCCAAACCAAAGGGGTTTTGACCCAAACGGCAGCCCGAGCCACGCCGTGCCCTGGTGCCGAGGCGCTGAGTAAGCAGAGCCGGGATTTCCCCAGCCCTCGGCTCCGGGACTCACAGCTCTGATCCCATTGAAGCCTTCAGCATCCCCAACCCCCCCCCATATCCAGGCATTCCTCAAGGATTTGGGGGGGGGTTTAAGCTCCTTTTCCTCATCGCAGACCCCAAACCAGCAGATTCGGGGTCCCCCCCACTCCGTTTCATTCCATCACCTCTAAATTACTCATTAAATCCCCTTCCTAACTAATCCAGGCTCTTTTGGCACCCCGGGGAGGCAGCTCCAGCCTCAGCATCCCCAAACCCCCCCCCCAAAGGACCAAGGAAGGGCGTTTTGGGGATCCCCCCTCCTCTGATTTTCCCCCTTTTCCCACCTTTTGGGCTTCATTTCCACTGGGGCGACGCCAAAACAAACCCCAGCGCCGGCGCTCCATGGGAACAAACCCTCATCCGGAGCCAAACGAAGCCCTTTTCCCATGGGATTTGCCGCTGAGCATCCCCCCAGCGCCTCAATCTTCCTACAATTCCACGTTTTCCCCCTTTCTGGGGTGATTTTAACCCCTTCCCAACGGGAATAAGCCAGGAAAAGCATCTCCCTCCTTCCCGCAGGGGGTTACCTGGTTGCGGGTCGCTCCAGGGGGAGGGGGGTCGCTGGGGTTCCCCCCTCCCCCTCCTTTCCCAGAGCCGCCTGAGAATCCCTTGGGAATGGGGGCTCAAGGGGCTGCTTCCCGACTGCCGGAGGGGGGGTCAGGCCATGGCGGGGGGGGCTGTGTCCGTCGGTCCGGCCGCTGCCTCCGGGCTCAGCATCCTCCAATCCTCAGCCATGGTCCTGGGGGTGAGGGGGGGGTTCCAATGAGGTCTTCAATGGGGAGGAAAAGGTTAAAATGCCCCAATTCCCCCTTTAGGGAGCACAAAATTCCCCCCCCCCCACCTCCTCATGGATCCCCCTTCCCTGAATTCCGCAGGCAGAGGAATTCCTGGAGGGAATGGGGAGGGAGCCTCCTCCTTGCCCCACACAGGAGCGCTCAAGGGACAGGGAATCACCCCCCCAACCCCTATAGGGCACAGGGACCCCCCAGCCCCTATAGGGCACAGGGATCCCCCAACCCCTATAGGACACAGAGACCTCCCCCAACCCCTATAGGGCACAGAGACCCCCCCCAGCCCCTATAGGGCACAGGGACCCCCCAGCCCCTATAGGACACAGAGACCCCCCCAACCCCTATAGGGCACAGGGACCCCCCCAACCCCTATAGAGCACAGGGACCCCCCCAACCCCTATAGAGCACAGAGACCCCCCCAACCCCTATAGAGCACAGAGACCCCCTCAACCTCTATAGGGCACAGGGACCCCCCCCAACCCCTATAGGGCACAGGGACCCCCCCAGCCCCTCTCCGCCACCCCACAGCGGACACCGAAGGCCCCCGCAGCCCCATAGACCCCAACGGCGCCCCACGGAGCCCCCGCCCCCCCTCCGGTACCAGCGGCGCCTCCCGGCAGCGCCCGCCACTTCCGCCCCGCCGCAGCGGAAGCGACGCCATGGCAACGGCGAGACCACGCCCCCTCCCGGGCATGCCCATTTATGGCAAGCCACGCCCACCGCGGCGAGTAAGCCACGCCCCCTTCCACCGATAAACCACGCCTCCTCCCGCGCTTCAACGACGAGACCACGCCCCTCCCCCGCACATGCCCATTTATGGCAAGCCACGCCCCCTTCATCCGATAAACCACGCCCCCTCCCGCGCTTCCCGCGGGGGGGCGGTGACGTCAGGAAGGGGCGGGGCCGGAGGGGCGCGCGGTCGGGGCTGTCTGGACGCCGTGGAGGGTTGGACTTGTTTGCTCTGGGGGGGTTAATGGGGGGCAATGGGGGGCAATGGCACCGTAAGGGGGGTGCTGGATGGTGCTGACCGCTTTCCCTCTTCCCCCATTCCCAGCCATGGAGCTCCCCTCTTCCTGCTTCCAATCCTGCCTGGATTTCTGCCCCGACTGCGGCTCCGTTCTGCCCCGGCCGGGCCCCCAGAGCAGCATCCGCTGTCCCCGCTGCAGCTTCGCCCTCGACACCGCCGGTCAGTGGGGATGAAGTGGGGGGGGGGAGGGCACACACACCGGGATATGATCCCCCCCCCCCCCGGGCACCCCCCGACTTCCTTTGTCCCATAGATTTGGAGGGGAAAACCGTCCGCAGCACCATCGAGTTCAACCGATTGGAGCCCGCGGGGAGGGGGCAGGACCCTGCCCCCCACTTCCAGGGACCCCTGGTCAGTGGTTATGGGGGGGTAACACCCCATGGGGAGGACCCCCCCACTGTCTATAGCCCCCCCCTCGTCGGGTATCTATAACCCCCTCTTGGGGGGGGGTTGTTGTAACCCCACGTCCTGGGGGGCACCCGCAGGTGGAGCGGCGCTGCCCCCGCTGCGGGCACGAGGGGATGTCCTATAGCACGCGGCAGATGCGCTCGGCTGATGAGGGTCAGACCGTGTTCTATACGTGCCTCCGTTGCAGGTGAGGGACCCCCCCTCTTCCATACGGATCCCCCCTTTTTCCCCCTCTCTGATCCCACCCCCCCCCCATCCCATAACCGCCCCTTCTCTCCCCACAGGTTCCAGGAGAAGGAGGATTCCTGATGGGGTGTTCCGGGCCCCCCCCATGTGGTCAATAAACCCTTCCAGGGTGTTGATTCAGGGGGTGTCTCTTCAAACTGCCCCCCCCAGACCCTACCCGACCCCCCCCAACTCTCCCCTCAGCACTCTCCTGCCCCCCCAAGACCCTGAATTGCCCCCTTGGGCTCCCTCTACCCCTCAAACTGCCCCTATCTGCCCCCATAGCACCTAAATTGCCCCCTCAGGCTCTATTTACCCCAACAAACTGCCCCTATTTGCCCCCCCAAGACCCTGAATTGCCCCCTTAGGCTCCCTCTACCCCTCAAACTGCCCCTATCGGCCCCCATAGCACCTAAATTTCCCCCCCAGGCTCTATTTACCCCCACAAAGTGCCCCTATGTGCCCCCCCAAGACCCTGAATTGCCCCCTTAGGCTCCCTCTACCCCTCAAACTGCCCCTATCGGCCCCCATAGCACCTAAATTGCCCCCCCAGGCTCTATTTACCCCCTCAAACTGCCCCTGTCTGCCCCCATAGCACCTAAATTGCCCCCCCAGGCTCTATTTACCCCCACAAACTGCCCCTATTTGCCCCCATAGCACCTAAATTGCCCCCCCAGGCTCTATTTACCCCCTCAAACTGCCCCTATCTGCCCCCATAGCACCTAAATTGCCCCCCCCGGCTCTATTTACCCCCACAAAGTGCCCCTGTTTGCCCCCATAGCACCTAAATTGCCCCCCCCGGCTCTATTT
>CM054404.1:10000-236235 GCA_028858755.1 Ara ararauna
GTACAAGTTCCCACATAACACAGGTTCTCAAATCAAAGTACAAGTTCCCCCATCACACAGGATCTCAAATCAATGAACAAGTTCCCCATCACAGAACAAGTTCCCCCATCACACAGCTCCTCAAATCAAAGAACAAGTCCCCCCATCACAGAACAAGTTCCCCCATCACAAAGGTTCTCAAATCAAAGAATAAGTCCCCCCATCACAGAACAAGTTCCCCCATCACACAGCTCCTCAAATCTAAGAACAAGTCCCATCATGAGAGAACAAGTTCCCCCATCACAAAAGTCCTCAAATCTAAGAACAAGTCCCATCACCACAGACCAAGTTCCCCCATCACACAGGTCCTCAAATCAAAGATCAAGTCCCACCATTACAGACCGAGTTCCCCCATCACACAGGTTCTCAAATCAAAGTACAAGTTCCCCCATCACAGAACAAGTTCCCCCATCACACAGGTCCTCAAATCAAAGAACAAGTCCCACCATCACAGAACAAGTTCCCCCATCACAAAGGTTATAAAATCAAAGAACAAGTCCCATCATCACAGACCAAGTTCCCCCATCACACAGGTCCTCAAATCAAAGAACAAGTCCCACCATCACAGACCAAGTTCCCCAATCACACAGGTCCTCAAATCAAAGTACAAGTTCCCCCATCACACAGGTTATCAAATCAAAGAACAAGTTCCCCCATCACAGACCAAGTTCCCCCATCACACAGGTCCTCAAATCAAAGAACAAGTTCCCCCATCACAGAACAAGTTCCCCCATCACAAAGGTCCTCAAATCAAAGAACAAGTTCCCCCATAACACAGGTTCTCAAATCAAAGACCAACTTCCCCCATCACACAGGTTCTCAAATCAAAGAACATGTTCCCCTATAACACAGGTTCTCAAATCAAAGAACAAGTTCCCCCATAACAAAGGTTCTCAAATCAAAGAACAAGTTCCCCCATAACACAGGTCCTCAAATCAAAGTACAAGTTCCCCATCACAGAACAAGTTCCCCCATCACACAGGTTCTCAAATCAAAGTACAAGTTCCCCCATCACAGAACAAGTTCCCCCATCACACAGGTCCTCAAATCAAAGAACAAGTTCCCCCATCACAGAACAAGTTCCCCCATCACACAGGTCCTCAAATCAAAGAACAAGTTCCCCCATCACAGAACAAGTTCCCCCATCACACAGGTCCTCAAATCAAAGACCAAGTTCCCCCATTACACAGCTCCTCAAATGTAAGAACAAGTTCCCCCATCACAGAATAAGTTCCCCCATCACACAGGTTCTCAAATCAAAGTACAAGTTCCCACATAACACAGGTTCTCAAATCAAAGAACAAGTTCCCCATCACAGAACAAGTTCCCCCATAACACAGGTTCTCAAATCAAAGTACAAGTCCCACCATCACAGACCAAGCTCCCCCATCACACAGCTCCTCAAATCAAAGAACAAGTCCCCCCATGACAGAACAAGTTCCCCCATCACACAGCTCCTCAAATCTAAGAACAAGTCCCACCATCACAGACCAAGTTCCCCCATCACACAGGTTCTCAAATCAAAGTACAAGTTCCCCCATCACAGAACAAGTTCCCCCATCACAAAGGTCCTCAAATCAAAGAACAAGTCCCACCATCACAGAACAAGTTCCCCCATCACAAAGGTCCTCAAATCTAAGAACAAGTCCCATCATCACAGACCAAGTTCCCCCTTCACACAGGTCCTCAAATCAAAGAACAAGTCCCACCATCACAGAACAAGTTCCCCCATCACACAGGTTCTCAAATCAAAGTACAAGTTCCTCCATCACAGAACAAGTTCCCCCATCACACAGGTTATCAAATCAAAGAACAAGTTCCCCCATCACAGAACAAGTTCCCCCATCACACAGGTCCTCAAATCAAAGAACAAGTTCCCGCATCACAGACCAAGTTCCCCCATCACACAGGTCCTTAAATCAAAGAACAAGTCCCACCATCACAGAACAAGTTCCCCCATCACACAGGTTCTCAAATCAAAGTACAAGTTCCTCCATCACAGAACAAGTTCCCCCATCACACAGGTCCTCAAATCAAAGAACAAGTTCCCCCATCACAGAACAAGTTCCCCCATCACACAGGTCCTCAAATCAAAGAACAAGTTCCTCCATCACAGAACAAGTTCCCCCATCACACAGGTCCTCAAATCAAAGAACAAGTTCCCCCATCACAGAACAAGTTCCCCCATCACACAGGTCCTCAAATCAAAGAACAAGTCCCCCCATGACAGACCAAGTTCCCCCATCACACAGGTCCTCAAATCAAAGAACAAGTTCCCCCATAACACAGGTTCTCAAATCAAAGAACAAGTTCCCCCATAACACAGGTTCTCAAATCAAAGAACAAGTTCCCCCATAACATAGGTTCTCAAATCACAGAACAAGTTCCCCCATCGATGAACAAGATCTACAATCTTAAACGAATTTCTCCAATTACAGAAGTTTTGCCTTCACAGACCAAGCTCCCCCCTCACAGAATATTTTTCCCAATCTTTTACTAAATTCTCCAGTCACAGAAAAAGTTCTTCAATCACAGATCAATTTCTACAAAGACCAAATTCTTCAATTACAAAATAAATTCTCCAATCACACAATAATTTCTGCAATCTCAGGCCAAATTCTACAATCACAAAACAAGTTCTCCAGCCATACACCAAATTCCCCCATCACAGAAAAATTCAGAAGTTGAAAACACAGCACTGCACGAGCTACTACGAAAGAGAAAAATGACTGCTGCTGCTGAGCCCATGACACGCCTAAAAATACTCTATGCAAAAATACTTACTAATGCACATGCTAGTAAGTCTTAATGTGGCCTGGAGGTCTTAACTGAGATGAGAGCATTTGAAAAAAGCCCCAATAATCGCACCTTAAACAGACTACCAAGCTCTAAGGCCACAAAACCTGAGCTAACACCAGAGAACTTACCCTGATGAATGCTGAGCCTCAAACAAGCTCCCAAACCACAAGCTGTACCTCATATACCACCGGCCCCACCCACAACCCCTCCCTCAATGGGTTGGGGCAGGGGAGGGGCACCCTGATAAGCCACAGCTGGCTCTTTGCTGTACTTGGATCTGGTTCTGTCCTGCTCCCTATCTGCACCAAAGCTGCTCCCTGGTTGCCTGGTAAGTGTCTTGGCTCTTCCATACCTGCTCACAGTTTGCTTCGTGGGTCCTCTGTGGTTTTTATTTTCTGCTTGTCTTTCTCTGGCTCGGATGGGTGAGACTCAGAGATTCAGACTTTGAAGCTGAGATTTAGGGACTGAGACTCAAGGGCTCACAGTGGGGCTGAGAATCTGGGACTCAGACTGTGGCTAAAGACTCCGGCTGAGACTGCGTCTGAAACTCTGTGGCTGCGACAGTGACTGAGACTCTGGGCCTGAGACTTTGGAACTCATACTCTCAGAGTCAGAATCTGTGGCTGAGAATGTTGCTGAGACTCTGTGGCTAAGACTATGGAATTCAGACTTTGGGGCTGAGACTCTGTAGCTACAACTCTGGGATTCAGACTTTAGGGCTGAGACTGTGGCTAAGACTCTGTGACTCAGACTCTGTGGCTAAGATGCCAGTGCTCATACTCTGAGCTGGCACTGGGGCTGAGACTCTGGGTCTAAGACTCTGGGGTTCAGGCTTTGGGGCTGAGACTCTGGGTCTCAGATTTTCAATCGCAGACTCTGTGACTGAGACTCTTTAATTTAGACTCTGGCTGAGATGATGGCTGAGACTCTGGGCCTCAGACTTCAGAGCTGATACTCACACTCAGATGCTGAGCTGGGACTGTGAGACTGAGACTGTGTGGCTGAGACTCAGTAGATGAAACAGTGCCTTAGACTCTGGGCCTCAAACTTTGGAGCTGATACTTTCAGACTCAGACTCTGGCTGAGGCTGCTGCTGAGACTCAATGTCTAAGACTCTGGAATTCAGGCTCTGGGGCTGACACTTGAGCTGAGACTCTGGCTAAGAATCCAGGGCCCATACTCTGACCTGAGACTGCAGCTGATACTCTGCAGCTGAGACTCTGGGGCTGATACTCTGCAGCTGAGACTCTGGGGCTAAGGCTCTGGGGTTCAGGCTTTGGGGCTGAGACTGTGGCTGAGACTCTGTGGCTCAGACTTTGAATCTCAGACTCTGTGGCTCAGACTTTGAATCTCAGACTCTGTGACCGAGACTCTGCAGTTTAGACTCTGTGGCTGACACGGTAGCTGAGACTCTGGGCCTCAGACTTTGGAGCTGATACTCTCAGACTCTGTGGCTGAAACTCTGTGGATGAAACAGTGCCTTAGACTCTAGATCTCAAGCTTTGGAGCTGATACTTTCAGACAGACTCTGTGGCTGAGGCTGCTTGCTGAGACTATGTCTAAAACTCTGGGCTTCAGACTCTGGGGCTGACACTTGAGCTGAGACTCTGGCTCAGAGTCTGTGGCTAAGACTCCAGGGCCCATACTCTGAGCTGAAACTGTGGCTGATACTCTGCACCTGAGACTCTGGGGCTGATACTCTGCACCTGAGATTCTGGGGCTGAGGCTCTGGGGTTCAGGCTTTGGGGCTGAGACTGTGGCTGAGACTCTGTGGCTCAGATTCTGAGTCTCAGACTTCAAATCTCAGACTCGGTGACCGAGACTCTGTAATTAAAACTCTGTGGCTGACACAGTGGCTGAGGCTCCAGGTCTCAGACTTCGGAGCTGATACTCTCAGACTCAGACTCTGAAGCTGAGACTGTGTGGCTGACACTCTGTAAATGAAATGGTGCCTTAGACTCTGGGCCTCAAACTATGGAGCTGATACTTTCAGACTCAGACTCTGTGGCTAAGACTGCTGCTGAGACTCTATGTCTAAGACTCTGGGATTCAGACTCTGGGCTGACACTTGAGCTGAGACTCTGTGGCTAAGACTCCAGGGCTCATACTCTGAACTGAGACTTTGGCTGAGATTCTGCTGCTGAGGCTCTGCTGCTCAGATTTTGGAGCTGATACTCTCAGACTCACACTGTGGCTGAGACTCTGGGGCTAATACTCGGAGGCTGAGATTCTGTGGCTGGGACTACGGCTAATACTCGGGGGCTGAGACTCAGTGGCTAATACACCAAGGTTGTGATGGTGGCCGAGACTCTGGGCATCAGACTTTGGAGCTGATACTCTCAGACTCACACTGTAGCTGTGACTCTATGCTGAGGCTCGGGCTGAGAATGTATGAGACTCTGGCTGAGACGCTGTGGCTGATACAGTAGCTGAGGCTCTGGGCCTCAGTCTTTGGAAATCATACTCTCAGACTCAGGCTGTAGCTGAGGCTCTGGGGGTAAGACCCGGGGGCTCACACTCTGGGTCTCTGGAGCTGTTGCTGAGACTGTGGGGCTGAGACAGTGGCTCAGACTCTGAGCCTCAGACTTTAGAGCTGATACTTTCAGGCAGACTCTATGGCTGAGACTCTGGGCCTCAGACTTTAGAGCTGTTACTCTCAGCTTCAAACTCTGTGCCTGGGACTGTTGCTGAGACTATGGCTAAGACTCTGGTATTCAGACTTTGGGGCTGAGGCTGTTGCTGAAAATCTATGTCTAATACTCTGCGATACGGACTTTGGGGCTGAGACTGTAGCTGTGACTCTGGGCCTCTAGCTTTAGAGCTGATACTCTCAGACTCAGACCCTTTACCTGAGACTGTTACTCAGACTGTGGCTCAGACTCTGTAGCTGAGACTCCCTGAGACTGTGACAAAGACTGTGGCTCAGACTCATTGCTAAGACTCTGGAGCTGAGACTAGGGCTGAGACGTTGGCTCAGACTCTGACCCTCAGACTTTGGAGCTGATACTTTCAAACTCAGACTCTATGGCTGAAACTGTTGTCGAGACTCTATGTCTAAGAGTCTGGTATTCTGACTCTGTGGCTGAGACTGTGGCTGAGATTCTGTGGCTGAGACTCTGGCTGAGACTGATGCTCAGATTTATGAGCTGGTACTCTCAGACTCTGACTCCATGGCTGAGACAGTGGCTTGGACTCTGGGCCTCAGGCTGTGGAGCTGATACTCGGACTCACACTCTGTAGCTGAGAGTCCGGCCTCAAACTTTGAAACTGATACTCCCAGACTCAGACTGTAGCTGGTACTCTATGGCTGAGAGTCTGGGACTGAGACTCTGTGGCTAAGACTCTCTGGCTGAGACAGTGGCTAAGACTCTGAGCCTCAGATATTGGAGCTGATACTGTCAGAATCAGACTGTAGCTGCGACTATATGGCTGAGACTCTGGGGCTAAGACTGTGTGAGACTGGGGCTGAGAGGGTGGCTGATAGACTCAGACTGTAGCTGAGATTCTGGGGCTGCGAATCTGTGGCTGAGACTCAGGGGCACACAGTCTGGATCTCTGGAGCTGATATTCAGACTCGGACCTTGGGGCTGAGACTGTGGGGCAAGATGGTGGCTGAGACTCCGGGCCTTAAACTTTGGAGCTGATACTCTCACACTGAGACTGTGGCTGAGATTCTGAACCTGAAGCTAGGAGACTGAGAGTAGCTGAGATGGTGGCCGAGGATCTGAACCTCAGACTTTGGAGCTGATACTTTCAGGCTCTTTGGCGGGGACTGTTGCTGAGACTCTATAGCTAAGACTCTGGGATTCAGACTTTCGGGCTGAGACTGCTACTGAAACTCTATGGCTAATACTCTGTGATGCACACTCAGGGCTGAGACTCTGTGGCTGACACTCCAGGTCTCATGCTCTGAGCTGAGACTGTGGCTGATATTCTGCACCTGGCACTCTCAGGCTGAGACTCTGGGTCTTAGACTTTGAATCTCAGACTCGGGGCTGAGACTCTGAGGAAGAGACTAGAGCTGAGATGCTGCCAGAGACCCTGGGCCTCAGACATTGGAGCTGATACTCTCACAGTCAGACTGTGGTGGAGAAAGGACCTGACACCAAGGAGTAAGACCAAGCTGGTGGCATCATTGTGGAGCTCGCTTTGTGTGGAAGATGCCAGCAGCAGCTTTCTCTCCTGGCTCTTTGTGCAGCACATGTGAAACATGCATGCTCTGCTCACTCTGCTGCTGGAAATCTGGGAGCAGGCACCAGAGAGATTGCAAATAATGGGACTTGTAAGTGGGAAAGCGAAGACCAACACCAATGCAGGTTGCACCTCTGTGGAGATTACAGTTTGCATAAGTGGCCCAACTGCACCTTTCTGTCCTAGCTGTTTCGATGAGTGAGCAATACCCTGAAGTTCATACTCTCTGCTCCGTGCCACGGAATAGCCGGGAATGGGAGACAGGCAGGTTCCAAGCACATGTACTTTTACAGGAGAAGGCAATGACTACGAGCAATACTGGTAGCACCGCTGCAGAGCTCACTGTTTTCTAATGAGGCCCAACAGCATGCTTTCTGTCCTAGCTCTTCAGCTGTGGGAGCAGAAGCCAAACATTTGCCCTCTGCTCACTGTGCTGCATGATGGCCAGGAGGGGACACTGGAGAACTTGCAGGCAATTAGACTTAGGTGGGAAAACAAAGAGCGAGAGCAATGCTGATGGCATCGTTGCAGAGCTCACTGTTTGTGGAAGAGGCCTCGATGCATATTTCTGTCCTGGCTCTTTGGATGTGGGAGCAGAGGGCAAGCATTCATACTGATCTCACTCTGCTGCAGGACGTTCAAGAGCAGACAGCAGAGAAGTTACATGCAGTTGGACTTTTAGGTGCAAAAGCGAGGAGCAGCAGCAATGGTATTGGCATCCCTGCAGAAGTTATATTTTGCAGAAGAGGCCCAGCACCAGCTTTCTTTCCTAGCTCATCAGCGCTGGGAGCAGAGGCTAAACAATAAAACTTTGCTCACTATGCTGCAGGGCAGCCTGGCGTGGGCACCAGAGATATTGGAATCAAATGGACTTTTGGGGGAAAAAAGCAAAGAGCAAGAACAATCCTGGTGGCATGGATGAGGAGCTCACTATCTGCAGAAAAGGACCTGCCTCAGATTTTTATCCTGGCTCTTCACATGTGGGAGCAGAGACCAAGCATTCCTGCTCTGCTGACTGTGCTAAGAGTGGCCAGATGATGATGCTGGAAAAGTCCCACAAAATTAAACTTTTAGCTGAGAAGGCAAGGAGCGAGAGCACTGCTGGAGACATCATGGTGGACCTCACATACAGCAGAAGAGGCTCAGAAGCACTCTTCTGTCCAAGGTCTTTGTCTGTTGGAGCAGAGGTCTAACATTCATGCTCTGCTTCAGGACGACCAGGAGATGGTACCAGAGTATTGGCACACAATTGGACTGTTAGGTGGGAAATCAAGAGCAACAGCAACGCTGCTGGCACTGCTGAAGGGCTTACAGTTTGGAGAAGAGAACCATCTGCACCTTTCTCTTCTTGCCATTTCGATGAGGGATGAGTGCTCAATGCCGTGTAACAGCTGGAAGAAGGAGCCAGAGAGATTCCAAACACATGGACTTTTATATGAGAGAGCAAAGAGCCAGAGAAATGCTGGTGGCTTCATTGCAGACCACATATTCTGCAAAATTTGGCCAGCACCACTTTTCTCTCCTGTCTCTTCAGCTGTGGGACCAGAAGCTGAATATTCATGCTGTTCTCACTTTGCTACAGGACAGCCAGGAGAGGGCGCCAGATAATTTGCACACAGTTGGACTTTTAGGTGGAAAAGGAAAGAATGACAGCAATGCAGGTGGCACTGCTGATGAACTTGCAGTTTGGAGAAGGCCAGCTCCACCTTTCTGTCCTAACCATTACGATGTGGAACAGCACCCCGAATTCCATACTCTGCGTTACATGCCATTGAACAGCTGGGAACAGGACCCAGAGACGTTCCAAACACATGGAATTTCAGGAGACAAAACAAGAAGTGAAAGCACAACTGGAGGCATCATTGAACAACACATAGTCAGCAAAAATGGAGAGCAGAAATTTTCTCTCCTGGATATTTGGGTGGGGGAACAGAGGCCAAACACTCGTACTTGACTCACTTGGATGCAGAACAGCCAAGATCAGGCTCAGGAAAGGTTACACTCAAATCAACATTGAGGTGGAAAAGCAAGGAGCAATAGCAACACAGGTGGCACTGTTGCAAAGCATACTGTGCGCAGAAGAGGTCCACCAGCATCCCTTAGTCCGGCCTCTTCGTCTGTGGGAGCAGAGTTGAAACATTCGTGTTATACTCACCTGCATGATAGACGAGATGGGGCGCTGGAGAGGTTGAACCCAACTGGACGTTCAGATGGGAAACCAGGGAGGGACAGTAATGCAGCTGGCACCGGTGCAAACCTTACTGTGTGCAGAAAGAGGTCCAGCAGCATCTTTCAGTCCTGGCTCTTCGCCTGTGGGAGCAGGGTCCAATCATTCGTGCACTGGAAACTGGGCAGCCGGCCAGCCTGGAGCAGATATCAAGGATGTATTCAAATGCACTTTGAGGTGGGAAAGCAAGGAGTGAGAGCAATACAGGTGGCACTGTTGGAAAGCTTACCATGTGCAGAAGAGGTCCAGCAGTATCTTTCAGTCCTGGCTCTTCGCCTGTGGGAGCAGGGTCCAATCATTCGTGCACTGAAAACTGGGCAGCCGGACGGCCTGGAGCAGGCATCAAGGATATATGCAAATGCACTTTGCGGTGGGAAAGCAAGGAGTGAGAGCAATACAGGTGGCACCGTTGGAAAGCTTACCATGTGCAGAAGAGGTCCAGCAGCATCTTTCAGTCCTGGCTCTTCGCCTGTGGGAGGAGGGTCCAATCATTCGTGCAGTGGAAACTGAGCAGCCGGACGGCGTGGAGCAGGCATCAAAGATGTACTCAAATGCACTTTGAGGTGGGAAAGCAAGGAGTGAGACCAATGCAGGTGGCACCGTTGCGAAGCTTACCATGTGCAGAAGAGATCCAGCAACATATTTCAGTCCTGGCTCTTCGCCTGTGGGAGCAGAGTCCAATCATTCGTGCACTGGAAACTGGGCAGCCGGACGGCATGGTGCAGGCATCAAGGATGTATTCAAATGCACTTTGAGGTGGGAAAGCAAGGAGTGAGAGCAATGCAGGTGGCACCGTTGCGAAGCTTACCATGTGCAGAAGAGATCCAGCAACATCTTTCAGTCCTGGCTCTTCGCCTGGGGTAGCAGAGTCCAATCATTCGTGCACTGAAAACTAGGCAGCTGTCCAGCCTGGAGCAGGCATCAAGGATGTATTCAAATGCACTTTGAGGTGGGAAAGCAAGGAGTGAGAGCAATACAGGTGGCACCGTTGCAAAGCTTACCATGTGCAGAAGAGGTCCAGCAGTGTCTTTCAGTCCTGGCTCTTCGCCTGTAGGAGCAGGGTCCAATCATTCATGCACTGGAAAATGGGCAGCCGGACGACGTGGAGCAGGCATCAAGGATGTATTCAAATGCACTTTGAGGTGGGAAAGCAAGGAGTGAGACCAATGCAGGTGGCACCGTTGCGAAGCTTACCATGTGCCGAAGAGGTCCAGCAGCATCTTTCAGTCCTGGCTCTTCGCCTGTGGGAGCAGGGTCCAATCATTCGCGCACTGAAAACTGGGCAGTCGGCCAGCATGAAGCAGGCATCAAGGATATACTCAAATGCACTTTGAGGTGGGAAAGCAAGGAGTGAGAGCAATACAGGTGGCACCGTTGCGAAGCTTACCGTGTGCAGAAGAGATCCAGCAACATCTTTCAGTCCTGGTTCTTCGCCTGTGGGAGCAGGGTCCAATCATTCGCGCACTGAAAACTGGGCAGCCGGCCAGCATGAAGCAGGCATCAAGGATATATTCAAATGCACTTTGAGGTGGGAAAGCAAGGAGTGAGAGCAATGCAAGTGGCACCTTTGGAAAGCTTACCATGTGCAGAAGAGATCCAGCAACATCTTTCAGTCCTGGCTCTCTGCCTGTGGAGCAGACTGTAATCACTCGTGCACTGAAAACTGGGCAGCCGGACGGCCTGGAGCAGGCATCAAGGATGTATTCAAAGGCACTTTGAGGTGGGAAAGCAAGGAGTGAGAGCAATACAGGTGGCACCGTTGCGAAGCTTACCATGTGCCGAAGAGGTCAAGGAGTATCTTTCAGTCCTGGCTCTTTGCCTGTGGGAGCAGGGTCCAATCATTCGTGCACTGAAAACTGGGCAGCCGGACGGCCGAGAGCAGGCATCAAGGATGTATTCAGAGGCACTTTGAGGTGGGAAAGCAAGGAGTGAGAGCAATACAGGTGGCACCGTTGCGAAGCTTACCATGTGCAGAAGAGGTCCAGCAGCATCTTTCAGTCCTGGCTCTTCGCCTGTGGGAGCAGGGTCCAATCATTCGTGCACGGGAATCTGGGCAGCCGGACGGCCTGGAGCACGCATCAAGGATGTACTCAAATGCACTTTGAGGTGGGAAAGCAAGGAGTGAGACCAATGCAGGTGGCACCGTTGGAAAGCTTATCATGTGCAGAAGAGATCCAGCAGCATCTTTCAGTCCTGGCTCTTCGCCTGTGGGAGCAGGGTCCAATCATGTGTGCACTGGAAACTGGGCAGCTGGACGGCCTGGAGCAGCCATCAAGGATGTACTCAAAGGCATTTTGAGGTGGGAAAGCAAGGAGTGAGACCAATGCAGGTGGCACCGTTGCGAAGCTTGCCATGTGCAGAAGAGATCCAGCAACATCTTTCAGTCCTTGCTCTTCGCCTGTGGCAGCAGGGTCCAATCATTCGTGCACTGGAAACTGGGCAGCCGGCCGGCCTGGAGCAGGCATCAAGGATGTATTCAAATGCACTTTGAGGTGGGAAAGCAAGGAGTGAGAGCAATACAGGTGGCACCGTTGCGAAGCTTACCATGTGCAGAAGAGATCCAGCAGCATCTTTCAGTCCTGGCTCTTTGCCTGTGGCAGCAGAGTCCAATCATTCGTGCACTGAAAACTGGGCAGCCGGCCAGCCTGAAGCAGGAATCAAGGATATATTTAAATGCACTTTGAGGTGGGAAAGGAAGGGGTGGGAGCAATACAGGTGGCACCGTTGCAAAGCTTACCATGTGCAGAAGAGGTCCAGCAGCATCTTTCAGTCCTGGCTCTTTGCCTGTGGGAGCAGGGTCCAATCATTCGTGCACTGGAAAGTGGGCAGCTGGCCGGCCTGGAGCAGGCATCAAGTATGTACTCAAATGCACTTTGAGGTGGGAAAGCAAGGAGTGAGACCAATGCAGGTGGCACCGTTGCGAAGCTTACCATGTGCAGAAGAGGTCCAGCAGTATCTTTCAGTCCTGGCTCTTTGCCTGTGGCAGCAGGGTCCAATCATTCGTGCACTGAAAACTGGGCAGCCAGCCAGCCTGAAGCAGGCATCAAGGATATATTCAAATGCACTTTGAGGTGGGAAAGCAAGGAGTGAGAGCAATACAGGTGGCACCGTTAGAAAGCTTACCATGTGCAGAAGAGGTCCAGCAGCGTCTTTCAGTCCCGGCTCTTCGTCTGCGGCTGCAGGGTCCAATCATTCGTGCACTGAAAACTGGGCAGCCAGACGGCCGAGAGCAGGCATCAAGGATGTATTCAAATGCACTTTGAGGTGGGAAAGCAAGGAGTGAGAGCAATACAGGTGGCACCGTTGCAAAGCTTACCATGTGCAGAAGAGATCCAGCAGCATCTTTCAGTCCTGGCTCTTCGCCTGTGGGAGCAGAGTCCAATCATTCATGCACTGAAAACTGGGCAGCAGGACGGCCTGAAGCAGGCATCAAGGATGTATTCAAATGCACTTTGAGGTGGGAAAGCAATGAGTGAGAGCAATACAGGTGGCACCGCGACGAAGCTTACCATGTGCAGAAGAGATCCAGCAACATCTTTCAGTCCTGGCTCTTCGCCTGTGGTAGCAGAGTCCAATCATTTGTGCACTGGAAACTGGGCAGCCGGACGGCCGAGAGCAGGCATCAAGGATGTATTCAAATGCACTTTGAGGTGGGAAAGCAAGGAGTGAGAGCAATACAGGTGGCACCGCTGCGAAGCTTACCATGTGCAGAAGAGATCCAGCAGCATATTTCAATCCTGGCTCTTCGCCTGTGGGAGCAGAGTCCAATCATTCGTACACTGAAAACTGGGCAGCCGGCCAGCCTGAAGCAGGCATCAAGGATATATTCAAATGCACTTTGAGGTGGGAAAGCAAGGAGTGAGAGCAATACATGTGGCACCGTTGCGAAGCTTACCATGTGCAGAAGAGATCCAGCAGCATCTTTCAGTCCTGGCTCTTCGCCTGTGGGAGCAGAGTCCAATCATTCGTGCACTGAAAACTGGGCAGCAGGCCAGCATGAAGCAGGCATCAAGGATATATTCAAATGCACTTTGAGGTGGGAAAGCAAGGACTGGGAGCAATACAGGTGGCACCGTTGCAAAGCTTACCATGTGCAGAAGAGATCCAGCAGCATCTTTAAGTCCTGGCCCTTCGCCTGTGGGAGCAGGGTCCAATGATTCGTGCAGTGGAAACTGGGCAGCCGGACGGCCTGGAGCAGGCATCAAGGATGTATTCAAATGCGCTTTGAGGTGGGAAAGCAAGGAGTGAGAGCAATACAGGTGGCACCGTTGGAAAGCTTACCATGTGCAGAAGAGATCCAGCAGCATCTTTAAGTCCTGGCTCTTCGCCTGTGGGAGCAGGGTCTAATGGTTCGTGCACTGGAAACTGGGCAGCCGGACGACCTGGAGGAGACATCAAGGATGTATTCAAATGCACTTTGAGGTGGGAAAGCAAGGAGTGAGAGCTATGCAGGTGGCACTGTTGCGAAGCTTACCATGTGCAGAAGAGATCCAGCAACATCTTTCAGTCCTGGCTCTTTGCCTGTGGGAGCAGGGCCCAATCATTCGTGCACTGAAATCTGGGCAGCCGGACGGCCAAGAGCAGGCATCAAGGATGTATTCAAATGCACTTTGAGGTGGGAAAGCAAGGAGTGAGAGCAATACAGGTGGCACCGCGACGAAGCTTACCATGTGCAGAAGAGATCCAGCAGCATCTTTCAGTCCTGGCTCTTCGCCTGTGGGAGCAGAGTCCAATCGTTCGTGCACTGGAAACTGGGCAGCCGGGCGGCGTGGAGCAGGCATCAAGGATGTACTCAAATGCACTTTGAGGTGGGAAAGCAAGGAGTGAGAGCAATGCAGGTGGCACCGTTGCGAAGCTTACCATGTGCAGAATAGGTCCAGAAGCATCTTTCAGTCCTGGCTCTTTGCCTGTGGGAGCAGAGTGTAATCATTCGTGCACTGTAAACTGGGCAGCCGGCCGGCCTGGAGCAGGCATCAAGGATGTATTCAAATGCACTTTGAGGTGGGAAAGCAAGGAGTGAGAGCAATACAGGTGGCACCGTTAGAAAGCTTACCATGTGCAGAATGGGTCCAGCAGCATCTTTCAGTCCTGGCTCTTCGCCTGTGGGAGCAGGGTCCAATCGTTCGTGCACTGGAAACTGGGCAGCCGGACGGCCTGGAGCAGGCATCAAGGATGTACTCAAATGCACTTTGAGGTGGGAAAGCAAGGAGTGAGACCAATGCAGGTGGCACCGTTGCGAAGCTTACCATGTGCAGAAGAGGTCCAGGAGCATCTTTCAGTCCTGGCTCTTTGCCTGTGGGAGCAGAGTCCAATCATTCGTGCACTGAAAACTGGGCAGCCGGCCAGCCTGAAGCAGGCATCAAGGATATATTCAAATGCACTTTGAGGTGGGAAAGCAAGGAGTGAGAGCAATACAGGTGGCACCGTTGGAAAGCTTACCATGTGCAGAAGAGATCCAGCAGTATCTTTCAGTCCTGGCTCTTCGCCTGTGGGAGCAGGGTCCAATCATTCGTGCACTGGAAACTGGGCAGCCGGCCAGCCTGGAGCAGGCATCCAGGATGTATTCAAATGCACTTTGAGGTGGGAAAGCAAGGAGTGAGAGCAATACAGGTGGCACCGTTGGAAAGCTTACCATGTGCAGAAGAGGTCCAGCAGCATCTTTCAGTCCTGGCTCTTCGCCTGTGGGAGGACGGTCCAATCATTCGTGCACTGGAAACTGGCAGCCGGCCGGCCTGGAGCAGGCATCAAGGATGTATTCAAATGCACTTTGAGGTGGGAAAGCAAGGAGTGAGACCAATGCAGGTGGCGCCGTTGCGAAGCTTACCATGTGCACAATAGGTCCAGCAGCATCTTTCAGTCCTGGCTCTTCGCCTGTGGGAGCAGGGTCCAATCATTCGTGCACTGAAAACTGGGCAGCCGGACGGCCGAGAGCAGGCATCAAGGATGTACTCAAATGCGCTTTGAGGTGGGAAAGCAAGGAGTGAGACCAATGGAGGTGGCACCGTTGCGAAGCTTACCATGTGCAGAAGAGGTCCAGGAGCATCTTTCAGTCCTGGCTCTTTGCCTGTGGGAGCAGAGTGTAATCATTCGTGCACTGAAAACTGGGCAGCCGGCCAGCCTGAAGCAGGCATCAAGGATATATTCAAATGCACTTTGAGGTGGGAAAGCAAGGACTGAGAGCAATACAGGTGGCACCGTTGGAAAGCTTACCATGTGCAGAAGAGATCCAGCAACATCTTTCAGTCCTGGCTCTTCGCCTGTGGGAGCAGGGTCCAATCATTCGTGCACTGGAAACTGGGCAGCCGGACGGCCTGAAGCAGGCATCCAGGATGTATTCAAATGCACTTTGAGGTGGGAAAGCAAGGAGTGAGACCAATACAGGTGGCACCGTTTGAAAGCTTAACATGTGCAGAAGAGGTCCAGCAGCATCTTTCAGTCCTGGCTCTTCTCCTGTGGAAGGAGGGTCCAATCATTCGTGCACTGGAAACTGGGCAGCCGGCCGGCCTGGAGCAGGCATCAAGGATGTATTCAAATGCACTTTGAGGTGGGAAAGCAAGGAGTGAGACCAATACAGGTGGCACCGTTGCAAAGCTTACCATGTGCAGAAGAGATCCAGCAGCATCTTTCAGTCCTGGCTCTTCGCCTGTGGGAGCAGAGTCCAATCATTCGTGCACTGAAAACTGGGCAGCTGGCCAGCCTGAAGCAGGCATCAAGGATATATTCAAATGCACTTTGAGGTGGGAAAGCAAGGAGTGAGAGCAATACAGGTGGCACCTTTGGAAAGCTTACCATGTGCAGAAGAGGTTCAGCAGCATCTTTCAGTCCTGGGTCTTCGCCTGTGGGAGCAGGGTCCAATCATTCGTGCACTGGAAACTGGGCTGCCGGACGGCCTGGAGCAGGCATCAAGGATGTACTCAAATGCACTTTGAGGTGGGAAAGCAAGGAGTGAGAGCAATGCAGGTGGCACCGTTGCGAAGCTTACCATGTGCAGAAGAGGTCCAGCAGTATCTTTCAGTCCTGGCTCTTCGCCTGTGGGAGCAGGGTCCAATCATTCGTGCACTGAAAACTGGGCAGCCGGACAGCCGAGAGCAGGCATCAAGGATGTACTCAAATGCACTTTGAGGTGGGAAAGCAAGGAGTGAGACCAAGGCAGGTGGCACCGTTGGAAAGCTTACCATGTGCAGAAGAGATCCAGCAACATCTTTCAGTCCTGGCTCTTCGCCTGTGGGAGCAGGGTCCAATCATTCGTGCACTGAAATCTGGTCAGCCGGCCAGCCTGGAGCAGGCATCAAGGATGTATTCAAATGCACTTTGAGGTGGGAAAGCAAGGAGTGAGAGCAATACAGGTGGCACCGTTGGAATGCTTACCATGTGCAGAAGAGGTCCAGCAGCATCTTTCAGTCCTGGGTCTTCGCCTGTGGGAGCAGGGTCCAATCATTCGTGCACTGGAAACTGGGCAGCCGGACGGCCTGGAGCAGGCATCAAGGATGTACTCAAATGCACTTTGAGGTGGGAAAGCAAGGAGTGAGAGCAATACAGGTGGCACCGTTGCGAATCTTACCATGTGCAGAAGAGGTCCAGCAGCATCTTTAAGTCCTGGCTCTTTGCCTGTGGGAGCAGAGTGTAATCATTCGTGCACTGTAAACTGGGCAGCCGGTCAGCCTGGAGCAGGCATCAAGGATGTATTCAAATGCACTTTGAGGTGGGAAAGCAAGGACTGAGAGCAATACAGGTGGCACCGTTGGAAAGCTTACCATGTGCAGAAGAGATCCAGCAGTATCTTTCAGTCCTGGCTCTTCGCCTGTGGGAGCAGGGTCCAATCATTCGTGCACTGTAAACTGGGCAGCCGGACGGCCTGGAGCAGGCATCCAGGATATATTCAAATGCACTTTGAGGTGGGAAAGCAAGGAGTGAGAGCAATACAGGTGGCACCGTTTGAAAGCTTACCATGTGCAGAAGAGGTCCAGCAGCATCTTTCAGTCCTGGCTCTTCGCCTGTGGGAGGAGGGTCCAATCATTCGTGCACTGGAAACTGGGCAGCCGGCCGGCCTGGAGCAGGCATCAAGGATGTATTCAAATGCACTTTGAGGTGGGAAAGCAAGGAGTGAGAGCAATGCAGGGTGCACCGTTGCGAAGATTACCATGTGCAGAAGAGATCCAGCAGCATCTTTCAGTCCTGGCTCTTCGCCTGTGGGAGCAGGGTCCAATCATTCGTACACTGAAAACTAGGCAGCCGGACGGCGTGGAGCAGGCATCAAGGATGTATTCAAAGGCACTTTGAGGTGGGAGAGCAAGGAGTGAGAACAATGTAGGTGGCGCCGTTGCGAAGCTTACCATGTGCACAATAGGTCCAGCAGCATCTTTCAGTCCTGGCTCTTCGCCTGTGGGAGCAGGGTCCAATCATTCGTGCACTGGAAACTGGGCAGCTGGACGGCGTGGAGCAGGCATCAAGGATGTATTCAAATGCACTTTGAGGTGGGAAAGCAAGGAGTGAGAGCAATACAGGTGGCACCGTTGCGAAGCTTACCATGTGCAGAAGAGGTCCAGGAGTATCTTTCAGTCCTGGCTCTTCGCCTGTGGGAGCAGGGTCCAATCATTCGTGCACTGAAAACTGGGCAGCCGGATGGCCGAGAGCAGGCATCAAGGATGTACTCAAATGCACTTTGAGGTGGGAAAGCAAGGAGTGAGACCAAGGCAGGTGGCACCGTTGCGAAGCTTACCATGTGCAGAAGAGATCCAGCAACATCTTTCAGTCCTGGCTCTTTGCCTGTGGGAGCAGGGTCCAATCATTCGTGCACTGAAATCTGGGCAGCCGGCCAGCCTGGAGCAGGCATCAAGGATATATTCAAATGCACTTTGAGGTGGGAAAGCAAGGAGTGAGAGCAATACAGGTGGCACCGTTGCGAAGCTTACCATGTGCAGAAGAGATCCAGCAGTATCTTTCAGTCCTGGCTCTTCGCCTGTGGGAGCAGAGTCCAATCATTCGTGCACTGAAAACTGGGCAGCCGGACGGCGTGGAGCAGGCATCAAGGATGTATTCAAATGCGCTTTGAGGTGGGAAAGCATGGAGTGAGACCAATGCAGGTGGCACCGTTGCAAAGCTTACCATGTGCAGAAGAGGTCCAGCAGCATCTTTCAGTCCTGGCTCTTCGCCTGCGGCAGCAGGGTCCAATCATTCGTGCACTGAAAACTGGGCAGCCGGACGGCCGAGAGCAAGCATCAAGGATGTATTCAAATGCACTTTGAGGTGGGAAAGCAAGGAGTGAGAGCAATACAGGTGGCACCGTTGGAAAGCTTACCATGTGCAGAAGAGGTCCAGCAGCATCTTTCAGTCCTGGCTCTTCGCCTGTGGGAGCAGGGTCCAATCATTCGTGCACTGAAAAGTGGGCAGCCGGCCAGCCTGGAGCAGGCATCAAGGATGTATTCAAATGCACTTTGAGGTGGGAAAGCAAGGAGTGAGAGCAATACAGGTAGCACCGTTGCGAAGCTTACCATGTGCAGAAGAGATCCAGCAGCATCTTTCAGTCCTGGCTCTTCGCCTGTGGGAGCAGAGTCCCATCATTCGTGCACTGAAAACTGGGCAGCCGGCCAGCCTGAAGCAGGCATCAAGGATATATTCAAATGCACTTTGAGGTGGGAAAGCAAGGAGTGAGAGCAATGCAGGTGGCACTGTTGAGAAGCTTACCATGTGCAGAAGAGATCCAGCAACATCTTTCAGTCCTGGCTCTTTGCCTGTGGGAGCAGGGTCCAATCATTCGTGCACTGAAATCTGGGCAGCCGGACGGCCTGGAGCAGGCATCAAGGATGTATTCAAATGCACTTTGAGGTGGGAAAGCAAGGAGTGAGAGCAATACAGTTGGCACCATTACGAAGCTTGCCATGTGCAGAAGAGATCCAGCAGCATCTTTCAGCCCTGGCTCTTCGCCTGTGGGAGGACGGTCCAATCATTCGTGCACTGAAATCTGGGCAGCCGGACGGCGTGGAGCAGGCATCAAGGATGTATTCAAATGCGCTTTGAGGTATGAAAGCAAGGAGTGAGACCAATGCAGGTGGCACCGTTGCGAAGCTTACCATGTGCAGAAGAGATCCAGCAGCATCTTTCAGTCCTGGCTCTTCGCCTGTGGGAGCAGGGTCCAATCATTCGTACACTGAAAACTGGGCAGTCGGCCAGCATGAAGCAGGCATCAAGGATGTACTCAAAGGCACTTTGAGGTGGGAAAGCAAGGAGTGAGAGCAATATAGGTGGCACCGTTGGAAAGCTTACCATGTGCAGAAGAGGTCCAGCAGCATCTTTCAGTCCTGGCTCTTTGCCTGCGGCAGCAGGGTCCAATCATTCGTGCACTGAAAACAGGGCAGCCGGACGGCCGAGAGCAAGCATCAAGGATGTATTCAAATGCACTTTGAGGTGGGAAAGCAAGGAGTGAGAGCAATACAGGTGGCACCGTTGGAAAGCTTACCATGTGCAGAAGAGGTCCAGCAGCATCTTTCAGTCCTGGCTCTTCGCCTGTGGGAGCAGGGTCCAATCATTTGTGCACTGAAAACTGGGCAGCCGGTCAGCCTGGAGCAGGCATCAAGGATGTATTCAAATGCACTTTGAGGTGGGAAAGCAAGGAGTGAGAGCAATACAGGTGGCACCGTTGCGAAGCTTACCATGTGCAGAAGAGATCCAGCAGCATCTTTCAGTCCTGGCTCTTCGCCTGTTGGAGCAGAGTCCAATCATTCTTGCACTGAAATCTGGGCAGGCGGCCAGCCTGAAGCAGGCCTCAAGGATATATTCAAATGCACTTTGAGGTGGGAAAGCAAGGAGTGAGAGCAATACAGGTGGCACCGTTGGAAAGCTTACCATGTGCAGAAGAGGTCCAGCAGCATCTTTCAGTCCTGGCTCTTCGCCTGTGGGAGCAGGGTCCAATCGTTCGTGCACTGGAAACTGGGCAGCCGGACGGCCTGGAGCAGGCATCAAGGATGTACTCAAATGCACTTTGAGGTGGGAAAGCAAGGAGTGAGACCAATGCAGGTGGCACCGTTGCGAAGCTTACCATGTGCAGAAGAGGTCCAGGAGCATCTTTCAGTCCTGGCTCTTTGCCTGTGGGAGCAGAGTCCAATCATTCGTGCACTGAAAACTGGGCAGCCGGCCAGCCTGAAGCAGGCATCAAGGATATATTCAAATGCACTTTGAGGTGGGAAAGCAAGGAGTGAGAGCAATACAGGTGGCACCGTTGGAAAGCTTACCATGTGCAGAAGAGATCCAGCAGTATCTTTCAGTCCTGGCTCTTCGCCTGTGGGAGCAGGGTCCAATCATTCGTGCACTGGAAACTGGGCAGCCGGCCAGCCTGGAGCAGGCATCCAGGATGTATTCAAATGCACTTTGAGGTGGGAAAGCAAGGAGTGAGAGCAATACAGGTGGCACCGTTGGAAAGCTTACCATGTGCAGAAGAGGTCCAGAAGCATCTTTCAGTCCTGGCTCTTCGCCTGTGGGAGGACGGTCCAATCATTCGTGCACTGGAAACTGGCAGCCGGCCGGCCTGGAGCAGGCATCAAGGATGTATTCAAATGCACTTTGAGGTGGGAAAGCAAGGAGTGAGACCAATGCAGGTGGCGCCGTTGCGAAGCTTACCATGTGCACAATAGGTCCAGCAGCATCTTTCAGTCCTGGCTCTTCGCCTGTGGGAGCAGGGTCCAATCATTCGTGCACTGAAAACTGGGCAGCCGGACGGCCGAGAGCAGGCATCAAGGATGTACTCAAATGCACTTTGAGGTGGGAAAGCAAGGAGTGAGACCAATGGAGGTGGCACCGTTGCGAAGCTTACCATGTGCAGAAGAGGTCCAGGAGCATCTTTCAGTCCTGGCTCTTTGCCTGTGGGAGCAGAGTGTAATCATTCGTGCACTGAAAACTGGGCAGCCGGCCAGCCTGAAGCAGGCATCAAGGATATATTCAAATGCACTTTGAGGTGGGAAAGCAAGGACTGAGAGCAATACAGGTGGCACCGTTGGAAAGCTTACCATGTGCAGAAGAGATCCAGCAACATCTTTCAGTCCTGGCTCTTCGCCTGTGGGAGCAGGGTCCAATCATTCGTGCACTGGAAACTGGGCAGCCGGACGGCCTGAAGCAGGCATCCAGGATGTATTCAAATGCACTTTGAGGTGGGAAAGCAAGGAGTGAGACCAATACAGGTGGCACCGTTTGAAAGCTTAACATGTGCAGAAGAGGTCCAGCAGCATCTTTCAGTCCTGGCTCTTCTCCTGTGGAAGGAGGGTCCAATCATTCGTGCACTGGAAACTGGGCAGCCGGCCGGCCTGGAGCAGGCATCAAGGATGTATTCAAATGCACTTTGAGGTGGGAAAGCAAGGAGTGAGACCAATACAGGTGGCACCGTTGCAAAGCTTACCATGTGCAGAAGAGATCCAGCAGCATCTTTCAGTCCTGGCTCTTCGCCTGTGGGAGCAGAGTCCAATCATTCGTGCACTGAAAACTGGGCAGCTGGCCAGCCTGAAGCAGGCATCAAGGATATATTCAAATGCACTTTGAGGTGGGAAAGCAAGGAGTGAGAGCAATACAGGTGGCACCTTTGGAAAGCTTACCATGTGCAGAAGAGGTTCAGCAGCATCTTTCAGTCCTGGGTCTTCGCCTGTGGGAGCAGGGTCCAATCATTCGTGCACTGGAAACTGGGCTGCCGGACGGCCTGGAGCAGGCATCAAGGATGTACTCAAATGCACTTTGAGGTGGGAAAGCAAGGAGTGAGAGCAATGCAGGTGGCACCGTTGCGAAGCTTACCATGTGCAGAAGAGGTCCAGCAGTATCTTTCAGTCCTGGCTCTTCGCCTGTGGGAGCAGGGTCCAATCATTCGTGCACTGAAAACTGGGCAGCCGGACAGCCGAGAGCAGGCATCAAGGATGTACTCAAATGCACTTTGAGGTGGGAAAGCAAGGAGTGAGACCAAGGCAGGTGGCACCGTTGGAAAGCTTACCATGTGCAGAAGAGATCCAGCAGCATCTTTCAGTCCTGGCTCTTCGCCTGTGGGAGCAGAGTCCAATCATTCGTGCACTGAAAACTGGGCAGCTGGCCAGCCTGGAGCAGGCATCAAGGATGTATTCAAATGCACTTTGAGGTGGGAAAGCAAGGAGTGAGAGCAATACAGGTGGCACCGTTGGAATGCTTACCATGTGCAGAAGAGGTCCAGCAGCATCTTTCAGTCCTGGGTCTTCGCCTGTGGGAGCAGGGTCCAATCATTCGTGCACTGGAAACTGGGCAGCCGGACGGCCTGGAGCAGGCATCAAGGATGTACTCAAATGCACTTTGAGGTGGGAAAGCAAGGAGTGAGAGCAATACAGGTGGCACCGTTGCGAATCTTACCATGTGCAGAAGAGGTCCAGCAGCATCTTTAAGTCCTGGCTCTTTGCCTGTGGGAGCAGAGTGTAATCATTCGTGCACTGTAAACTGGGCAGCCGGTCAGCCTGGAGCAGGCATCAAGGATGTATTCAAATGCACTTTGAGGTGGGAAAGCAAGGACTGAGAGCAATACAGGTGGCACCGTTGGAAAGCTTACCATGTGCAGAAGAGATCCAGCAGTATCTTTCAGTCCTGGCTCTTCGCCTGTGGGAGCAGGGTCCAATCATTCGTGCACTGGAAACTGGGCAGCCGGACGGCCTGGAGCAGGCATCCAGGATATATTCAAATGCACTTTGAGGTGGGAAAGCAAGGAGTGAGAGCAATACAGGTGGCACCGTTTGAAAGCTTACCATGTGCAGAAGAGGTCCAGCAGCATCTTTCAGTCCTGGCTCTTCGCCTGTGGGAGGAGGGTCCAATCATTCGTGCACTGGAAACTGGGCAGCCGGCCGGCCTGGAGCAGGCATCAAGGATGTATTCAAATGCACTTTGAGGTGGGAAAGCAAGGAGTGAGAGCAATGCAGGGTGCACCGTTGCGAAGCTTACCATGTGCAGAAGAGATCCAGCAGCATCTTTCAGTCCTGGCTCTTCGCCTGTGGGAGCAGGGTCCAATCATTCGTACACTGAAAACTAGGCAGCCGGACGGCGTGGAGCAGGCATCAAGGATGTATTCAAAGGCACTTTGAGGTGGGAGAGCAAGGAGTGAGAACAATGTAGGTGGCGCCGTTGCGAAGCTTACCATGTGCACAATAGGTCCAGCAGCATCTTTCAGTCCTGGCTCTTCGCCTGTGGGAGCAGGGTCCAATCATTCGTGCACTGGAAACTGGGCAGCTGGACGGCGTGGAGCAGGCATCAAGGATGTATTCAAATGCACTTTGAGGTGGGAAAGCAAGGAGTGAGAGCAATACAGGTGGCACCGTTGCGAAGCTTACCATGTGCAGAAGAGGTCCAGGAGTATCTTTCAGTCCTGGCTCTTCGCCTGTGGGAGCAGGGTCCAATCATTCGTGCACTGAAAACTGGGCAGCCGGATGGCCGAGAGCAGGCATCAAGGATGTACTCAAATGCACTTTGAGGTGGGAAAGCAAGGAGTGAGACCAAGGCAGGTGGCACCGTTGCGAAGCTTACCATGTGCAGAAGAGATCCAGCAACATCTTTCAGTCCTGGCTCTTTGCCTGTGGGAGCAGGGTCCAATCATTCGTGCACTGAAATCTGGGCAGCCGGCCAGCCTGGAGCAGGCATCAAGGATATATTCAAATGCACTTTGAGGTGGGAAAGCAAGGAGTGAGAGCAATACAGGTGGCACCGTTGCGAAGCTTACCATGTGCAGAAGAGATCCAGCAGTATCTTTCAGTCCTGGCTCTTCGCCTGTGGGAGCAGAGTCCAATCATTCGTGCACTGAAAACTGGGCAGCCGGACGGCGTGGAGCAGGCATCAAGGATGTATTCAAATGCGCTTTGAGGTGGGAAAGCATGGAGTGAGACCAATGCAGGTGGCACCGTTGCAAAGCTTACCATGTGCAGAAGAGGTCCAGCAGCATCTTTCAGTCCTGGCTCTTCGCCTGCGGCAGCAGGGTCCAATCATTCGTGCACTGAAAACTGGGCAGCCGGACGGCCGAGAGCAAGCATCAAGGATGTATTCAAATGCACTTTGAGGTGGGAAAGCAAGGAGTGAGAGCAATACAGGTGGCACCGTTGGAAAGCTTACCATGTGCAGAAGAGGTCCAGCAGCATCTTTCAGTCCTGGCTCTTCGCCTGTGGGAGCAGGGTCCAATCATTCGTGCACTGAAAAGTGGGCAGCCGGCCAGCCTGGAGCAGGCATCAAGGATGTATTCAAATGCACTTTGAGGTGGGAAAGCAAGGAGTGAGAGCAATACAGGTAGCACCGTTGCGAAGCTTACCATGTGCAGAAGAGATCCAGCAGCATCTTTCAGTCCTGGCTCTTCGCCTGTGGGAGCAGAGTCCCATCATTCGTGCACTGAAAACTGGGCAGCCGGCCAGCCTGAAGCAGGCATCAAGGATATATTCAAATGCACTTTGAGGTGGGAAAGCAAGGAGTGAGAGCAATGCAGGTGGCACTGTTGAGAAGCTTACCATGTGCAGAAGAGATCCAGCAACATCTTTCAGTCCTGGCTCTTTGCCTGTGGGAGCAGGGTCCAATCATTCGTGCACTGAAATCTGGGCAGCCGGACGGCCTGGAGCAGGCATCAAGGATGTATTCAAATGCACTTTGAGGTGGGAAAGCAAGGAGTGAGAGCAATACAGTTGGCACCATTACGAAGCTTGCCATGTGCAGAAGAGATCCAGCAGCATCTTTCAGCCCTGGCTCTTCGCCTGTGGGAGGACGGTCCAATCATTCGTGCACTGAAATCTGGGCAGCCGGACGGCGTGGAGCAGGCATCAAGGATGTATTCAAATGCGCTTTGAGGTATGAAAGCAAGGAGTGAGACCAATGCAGGTGGCACCGTTGCGAAGCTTACCATGTGCAGAAGAGATCCAGCAGCATCTTTCAGTCCTGGCTCTTCGCCTGTGGGAGCAGGGTCCAATCATTCGTACACTGAAAACTGGGCAGTCGGCCAGCATGAAGCAGGCATCAAGGATGTACTCAAAGGCACTTTGAGGTGGGAAAGCAAGGAGTGAGAGCAATATAGGTGGCACCGTTGGAAAGCTTACCATGTGCAGAAGAGGTCCAGCAGCATCTTTCAGTCCTGGCTCTTTGCCTGCGGCAGCAGGGTCCAATCATTCGTGCACTGAAAACAGGGCAGCCGGACGGCCGAGAGCAAGCATCAAGGATGTATTCAAATGCACTTTGAGGTGGGAAAGCAAGGAGTGAGAGCAATACAGGTGGCACCGTTGGAAAGCTTACCATGTGCAGAAGAGGTCCAGCAGCATCTTTCAGTCCTGGCTCTTCGCCTGTGGGAGCAGGGTCCAATCATTTGTGCACTGAAAACTGGGCAGCCGGTCAGCCTGGAGCAGGCATCAAGGATGTATTCAAATGCACTTTGAGGTGGGAAAGCAAGGAGTGAGAGCAATACAGGTGGCACCGTTGCGAAGCTTACCATGTGCAGAAGAGATCCAGCAGCATCTTTCAGTCCTGGCTCTTCGCCTGTTGGAGCAGAGTCCAATCATTCTTGCACTGAAATCTGGGCAGGCGGCCAGCCTGAAGCAGGCCTCAAGGATATATTCAAATGCACTTTGAGGTGGGAAAGCAAGGAGTGAGAGCAATACAGGTGGCACCGTTGGAAAGCTTACCATGTGCAGAAGAGGTCCAGCAGCATCTTTCAGTCCTGGCTCTTCGCCTGTGGGAGCAGGGTCCAATCATTCGTGCACTGGAAACTGGGCAGCCGGACGGCGTGGAGCAGGCATTAAGGATGTATTCAAATGCACTTTGAGGTGGGAAAGCAAGGAGTGAGACCAATACAGGTGGCACCGTTGCGAAGCTTACCATGTGCAGAAGAGATCCAGCAACATCTTTCAGTCCTGGCTCTTCGCCTGTGGGAGCAGGGTCCAATCATTCGTGCACTGAAATCTGGGCAGCCGGACGGCGTGGAGCAGGCATCAAGGATGTATTCAAATGCACTTTGAGGTGGGAAAGCAAGGAGTGAGAGCAATGCAGGTGGCACCGTTGCGAAGCTTACCATGTGCAGAAGAGATCCAGCAGCATCTTTCAGTCCTGGCTCTTCGCCTGTGGGAGCAGAGTCCAATCATTCGTGCACTGAAAACTGGGCAGCCGGCCAGCCTGAAGCAGGCATCAAGGATGTATTCAAATGCACTTTGAGGTGGGAAAGCAAGGAGTGAGAGCAATACAGGTGGCACCGTTGGAAAGCTTACCATGTGCAGAAGAGGTCCAGCAGCATCTTTCAGTCCTGGCTCTTCGCCTGTGGGAGCAGGGTCCAATCCTTCGTGCACTGGAAACTGGGCAGCCGGACGGCCTGGAGCAGGCATCAAGGATGTACTCAAATGCACTTTGAGGTGGGAAAGCAAGGAGTGAGACCAATGCAGGTGGCACGGTTGCGAAGCTTACCATGTGCAGAAGAGATCCAGCAGTATATTTCAGTCCTGCCTCTTTGCCTGTGGCAGCAGAGTGTAATCATTCGTGCACTGAAAACAGGGCAGCCGCACAGCCAAGAGCAGGCATCAAGAATGTATTCAAATGCACTTTGAGGTGGGAAAGCAAGGAGTGAGAGCAATACAGGTGGCACCGTTGGAAAGCTTACCATGTGCAGAAGAGGTCCAGCACCATCTTTCAGTCTTGGCTCTTCGCCTGGGGCAGCAGGGTCCAATCATTCGTGCACTGAAAACTGGGCAGCCGGACGGCCGAGAGCAGGCATCAAGGATGTATTAAAATGCACTTTGAGGTGGGAAAGCAAAGAGTGAGAGCAATACAGGTGGCACCTTTGCAAAGCTTACCATGTGCAGAAGAGGCCCAGCAGCATCTTTAAGTCCTGGCTCTTCGCCTGTGGCAGCAGAGTCCAATCATTCGTGCACTGGAAACTGGGCAGCCGCACGGCCTGGAGCAGGCATCCAGGATGTATTCAAATGCGCTTTGAGGTGGGAAAGCAAGGAGTGAGACCAATGCAGGTGGCACCGTTGCGAAGCTTTCCATGTGCAGAAGAGGTCCAGGAGTATCTTTCAGTCCTGGCTCTTTGCCTGTGGGAGCAGAGTCCAATCATTCGTGCACTGAAAACAGGGCAGCCTGACGGCCGAGAGCAGGCATCAATGATGTATTCAAATGCACTTTGAGGTGGGAAAGCAAGGACTGGGAGCAATACAGGTGGCACCGTTGCAAAGCTTACCATGTGCAGAAGAGATCCAGCAGCATCTTTCAGTCCTGGCTCTTCGCCTGTGGGAGCAGGGTCCAATCATTCGTGCAGTGGAAACTGGGCAGCCGGACGGCCGAGAGCAGGCATCAGGGATGTATTCAAATGCACTTTGAGGTGGGAAAGCAAGGAGTGAGAGCAATACAGGTGGCACCGTTGGAAAGCTTACCATGTGCAGAAGAGGTCCAGCAGCATCTTTCAGTCCTGGCTCTTCGCCTGTGGGAGCAGGGTCCAATCATTCGTGCACTGAAATCTGGGCTGCCGGACGGCCTGGAGCAGGCATCAAGGATGTGCTCAAATGCACTTTGAGGTGGGAAAGCAAGGAGTGAGACCAATGCAGGTGGCACCGTTGCAAAGCTTACCATGTGCAGAAGAGATCCAGCAACATCTTTCAGTCCTGGCTCTTTGCCTGTGGGAGCAGGGTCCAATCATTCGTGCACTGAAATCTGGGCAGCCGGATGGCCGAGAGCAGGCATCAAGGATGTATTCAAATGCACTTTGAGGTGGGAAAGCAAGGAGTGAGACCAATACAGGTGGCACCGTTGCGAAGCTTAACATGTGCAGAAGAGATCCAGCAACATCTTTCAGTCCTGGCTCTTCGCCTGTTGGAGCAGAGTCCAATCATTCGTGCACTGAAAACTGGGCAGCCGGCCAGCATGAAGCATGCATCATGGATATATTCAAATGCACTTTGAGGTGGGAAAGCAAGGAGTGAGAGCAATACAGGTGGCACCGTTGGAAAGCTTACCATGTGCAGAAGAGGTCCAGCAGCATCTTTCAGTCCTGGCTCTTCGCCTGTGGTAGCAGAGTCCAATGATTTGTGCACTGGAAACTGGGCAGCCGGACGGCCTGGAGCAGGCATCAAGGATGTATTCAAATGCACTTTGAGGTGGGAAAGCAAGGAGTGAGAGCAATACAGGTGGCACCGTTGCGAAGCTTACCATGTGCAGAAGAGGTCCAGCAGCATCTTTCAGTCCTGGCTCTTCGCCTGTGGGAGCAGGGCCCAATCATTCGTGCACTGGAAACTGGGCAGCCGGACGGCCTGGAGCAGGCATCAAGGATGTATTCAAATGCACTTTGAGGTGGGAAAGCAAGGAGTGAGACCAATACAGGTGGCACCGTTGCGAAGCTTACCATGTGCAGAAGAGATCCAGCAACATCTTTCAGTCCTGGCTCTTCGCCTGTTGGAGCAGAGTCCAATCATTCGTGCACTGAAAACTGGGCAGCCGGCCAGCATGAAGCATGCATCATGGATATATTCAAATGCACTTTGAGGTGGGAAAGCAAGGACTGAGAGCAATACAGGTGGCACCGTTGCAAAGCTTACCATGTGCAGAAGAGATCCAGCAGCATCTTTCAGTCCTGGCTCTTCGCCTGTGGGAGCAGAGTCCAATCATTCGTGTACTGGAAACTGGGCAGCCGGCCAGCCTGAAGCAGGCATCAAGGATGTATTCAAATGCACTTTGAGGTGGGAAAGCAAGGAGTGAGACCAATGCAGGTGGCACCGTTGCGAAGCTTACCATGTGCAGAAGAGATCCTGCAGCATCTTTCAATCCTGGCTCTTCGCCTGTGGCAGCAGAGTCCAATCATTCGTGCACTGAAAACTGGGCAGCCGGCCAGCCTGAAGCAGGCATCAAGGATGTATTCAAATGCACTTTGAGGTGGGAAAGCAAGGAGTGAGAGCAATACAGGTGGCACCGTTGGAAAGCTTACCATGTGCAGAAGAGGTCCAGCAGCATCTTTCAGTCCTGGCTCTTCGCCTGTGGCAGCAGGGTCCAATCATTCATGCCCTGAAAACTGGGCAGCCGGCCAGCCTGGAGCAGGCATCAAGGATGTATTCAAATGCACTTTGAGGTGGGAAAGCAAGGAGTGAGAGCAATACAGGTGGCACCGTTGCGAAGCTTACCATGTGCAGAAGAGATCCAGCAGCATTATCAGTCCTGGCTCTTCGCCTGTGGCAGCAGAGTCCAATCATTCGTGCACTGAAATCTGGGCAGCCGGACAGCCTGAAGCAGGCTTCAAGGATATATTCAAATGCACTTTGAGGTGGGAAAGCAAGGAGTGAGAGCAATACAGGTGGCACCGTTGGAAAGCTTACCATGTGCAGAAGAGGTCCAGCAGCATCTTTCAGTCCTGGCTCTTCGCCTGTGGGAGCAGAGTCCAATGATTCGTGCACTGGAAACTGGGCAGCCGGACGGAGTGGACAAGGCATCAAGGATTTATTCAAATGCACTTTGAGGTGGGAAAGCAAGGAGTGAGACCAATGCAGGTGGCACCGTTGCGAAGCTTACCATGTGCAGAAGAGATCCAGCAACATCTTTCAGTCCTGGCTCTTTGCCTGTGGGAGCAGAGTGTAATCATTCGTGCACTGTAAACTGGGCAGCCGGCCAGCCTGGAGCAGGCATCAAGCATGTATTCAAATGCACTTTGAGGTGGGAAAGCAAGGAGTGAGAGCAATGCAGGTGGCACCGTTGGAAAGCTTACCATGTGCAGAAGAGGTCCAGCAGCATCTTTCAGTCTTGGCTCTTCGCCTGAGGGAGCAGGGTCCAATCATTTGTGCACTGAAATCTGGGCAGCCGGACGGCCTGGAGCAGGTATCAAGGATGTATTCAAATGCACTTTGAGGTGGGAAAGCAAGGAGTGAGACCAATGCAGGTGGCACCGTTGCGAAGCTTACCATGTGCAGAAGAGATCCAGCAACATCTTTCAGTCCTGGCTCTTCGCCTGTGGGAGTAGAGTCCAATCATTCGTGCACTGGAAACTGGGCAGCCGGACGGCGTGGAGCAGGCGTCAAGGATGTATTCAAATGCACTTTGAGGTGGGAAAGCAAGGAGTGAGACCAATGCAGGTGGCACCGTTGCGAAGCTTATCATGTGCAGAAGAGATCCAGCAACATCTTTCAGTCCTGGCTCTTTGCCTGTGGGAGCAGAGTCCAATCATTCGTGCACTGAAAACTGGGCAGTCGGACAGCGTGGAGCAGGCATCAAGGATGTATTCAAATGCACTTTGAGGTGGGAAAGCAAGGAGTGAGAGCAACACAGGTGGCACCGTTGCGAAGCTTACCATGTGCAGAAGAGATCCAGCAGCATCTTTCAGTCCTGGCTCTTCGCCTGTGGGAGCAGAGTCCAATCATTCATGCACTGAAATCTGGGCAGCCGGCCAGCCTGATGCAGGCATCAAGGATATATTCAAATGCACTTTGAGGTGGGAAAGCAAGGAGTGATAGCAATACAGGTGGCACCGTTGCGAACCTTACCATGTGCAGAAGAGGTCCAGCAGTATCTTTCAGTCCTGGCTCTTCGCCTGTGGGAGCAGAGTCCAATCATTCATGCACTGGAAACTGGGCAGCCGGACGGCGTGGAGCAGGCATCAAGGATGTACTCAAATGCGCTTTGAGGTGGGAAAGCAAGGAGTGAGAGCAATACAGGTGGCACCATTGCGAAGCTTACCATGTGCAGAAGAGATCCAGCAGCATCTTTCAGTCCTGGCTCTTTGCCTGTGGCAGCAGAGTCCAATCATTCGTGCACTGAAAACTGGGCAGTCGGCCAGCCTGAAGCAGGCATCAAGGATATATTCAAATGCACTTTGAGGTGGGAAAGCAAGGAGTGAGAGCAATACAGGTGGCACCGTTGGAAAGCTTACCATGTGCAGAAGAGGTCCAGCAGCATCTTTCAGTCCTGGCTCTTCGCCTGTGGCAGCAGGGTCCAATCATTCGTGCACTGGAAACTGGGCAGCCGGACGGCCGGGAGCAGGCATCAAGGATATATTCAAATGCACTTTGAGGTGGGAAAGCAAGGAGTGAGAGCAATACAGGTGGCACCGTTGGAAAGCTTACCATGTGCACAGACTCTCCATCAGGTCCCAGAAGTTACATGCCTGCATGTGAATTAACCCAGATTTGTAACTAAAACCCGTCTCTTTCTTGCCTAATTGACCTCCCCCATGGAGGATTCTCCTGGCTCTGACAAGGGATGGAGTTAATGACCAATGGTGCTGCTCTGTGGCCAAAACAGGGCTGAGCAGTGGAGGTTTTGCTGAAGAGCATCAGCATCAGATGCTGCACCCATCCCACCCCAGTGAAGGGCAGAGATTGGACCATGTGAACCTCATGAGGTTCGACCAGCCCAAGGGCAAGGTCCTACAGCTGGGTCAGGGAAATCCCAAGCAAAAACAGAGTCTGAGGAAGAATGGATGGAGTAGCCCTGAGGAGAAGGACTTGGGGTGCTGGCTGGTCAGTGAGAAGCTCAACATGAGCTGGCAACGCACTCTTGCAGCCCAGAGCAAGAGAGACCTCAGAGCAGCTCCCAGAGCCTAAAGGGGCTACAAGAAACCTGGAGAGGGGCTTTGGACAAGGGCCTGTAGAGACAGGACAAAGGGAATAGCTTTAACCGGGCAGAGGG
Source organism: Ara ararauna (assembly GCA_028858755.1). Lineage (NCBI taxonomy): Eukaryota > Metazoa > Chordata > Aves > Psittaciformes > Psittacidae > Ara > Ara ararauna. The sequence goes on from CM054404.1 coordinate 41,856, forward strand.
GAGATTGAGATGAGCTCTTAGGCAGAAGCTCTTCCCTGTGAGAGTGCTGAGGTGCTGGCACAGGGTGCCCAGAGAAGCTGTGGCTGCCCCATCTGTGGCAGTGCTCAAGGCCAGGTTGGACACAGGGGCTTGGAGCAAGCTGCTCCAGTGGAAGATGTCCCTGCCTGTGGCAGGGGTTGGAGCTGGAGGAGCTTTGAGGTCCTTTCCACCCCAACCCATTCTCGGATTTTGGGATTCCCACCTTGTGTCCACTAAAGGAGCTGGAGACCAGATGCCATTTGCTGTTGTCATCTCCATCTCCCACCAACGTATCTGCTGGCAATGGCTCTAGGAAGGACCATCACAGTTGAGATGTGAGCTTGGGACCACTCTTGCTCCATGGTTTTACCTGCCCTGATCCCATCAGGATCCATTCGAGTACCTGGCTCACTGCAGAGGCCCTCCCGGTTGGCACAGCTGGGCTCGTGCTCCCATGTCTCCTGCTGCATGGTTGAACCCACAGCCTTGCATCCCTTGGGAACAGAGCTCGGGCTCTCGGATGCCGTCTTGGCTTGTCCATGGCCTTCATCCCCATCCAAGGGGCGGCTGTCACCTCGTGGCTGGGCTGGGGCCACAGGGCAATGTCTTCTCCTCCTCCATCCCCTCCAGAGGCCTCCATGGCACTGGCTGGAGCTGGGGGCACTGTCCAGAGAGGTTTTAATGGAACCTGAGGGCAAATGGGACCTGGGGGCTCCAGAAGCCCAGGGAGGTTTGGGGTCACAAATACCCATTTATGGGGCTTTTGGCTCAGCCTGGCCCATGCAGGGACGTTGGAAATACAGAATAAGGAATGAGCTGGAGCTTCAGGGCTCCAAACCAGGACCTGAGGGAGCTCCACGGCTCAAAAACACAAAGTCAGGAGCTCTGGGGCTCCAAAAGAGCAATTCAGGGGAATTTTGGTGTCAGAAACACTGATTTCAGGAACTTTTGCTTGGAGAAACAGCCACCCAAGGAGCTTCTGGGCCTCCAAACCTGGTGCTGAGGGAGCTCTTGGGCTCAGAACCAGCGATTTTGGGAGCTTTTGGGTTCAGAAACACGAATTTATAGAAATTTTGGGCTCAGAACCTCCAATTTAGGGAAATTTTGGGCTCAGAAACTTCAGTTTAGGGCCTTTGGGGCTGAGAAACAGCCATTTAGGGAGCTTTTGGTCTTGGAAACAGAAATTTAGGGAATTCTGGGGCTCCAAACCAGAAATTCCAGGAGCTTCGGGCCTCTGGAAGAGTGACCTAGGGAATATCCGAGCACAGTACAAGCAAAGATAGTGAGTGATGCAGGTCAAAACCAGGGATTTAGGGAGCTTCCCGCATCAAAAACAGGGATTTGAAGAGCTTTCCAGCCCAGAAACAAGGATTTAGGGAAATTTTAGTCTCAGAAACTGGGGTTGAGTGAGCTTTGACCTCAAAACCAGTGATTTAGGAATATTCTTTTGCAGAGAAACAGGAATTTAGGAATATTCTGGCATCAGAAACAGGGATTTTGGGAGCTTTTGGGCTCAGAAACAGCAATTTTGGGAACTTCTGTGCTGAGAAATAGGGATTTAGGAAACTTTTGTGCTCAGAAGCAGGGATTTCACAAGATTTTGGGCTGAGAAACTCAGCTTTACAGAACTTTTGGGCTCAAAAGCAGCGATTTAGGGACCTTTGGAGCTCAGTAACAGGGATGTAGGCAACTTTGGGGCTTAAAATAGTTCTTTAGACAGCTTCTACTCAGAAACAGGGATTTGGGGAGCTTCTACGCTTAGAAAGTGGGTTTGAGGGAGCTTTTGGGTTAAAAAATGTGATTTGAGGAGATTTGAGGCTGAAAAACAGGGATGTGGGGGTGTTCTGGGCTCCTTCCAAGGCTTCCTGTCCTTTTCTGGGAATCACTGGGGAAAGTGAAAGAGCCACGGGTGAGGAGGAACCTGGGTAGGGATATGGTGCTTCCCACATCCCGCTATGGGGCTGGGATTTAGGGAGCTCTGCGGTCAGAAACTGGGATTTAGGGAGCTTCCCGGATCAGAAACAGGGATTTGAAGAGCTTTTCATCCCAGAAACAAGGATTTAGGGAAATTTTAGTCTCTGAAGCAGGGGTTGAGGGAGCTTTTGAGCTCAAACCCAGTGATTTAGGAATATTTTTTTGCATAGGAACAGGAATTTAGGAAGATTCTGGTGTCAGAAACAGGGATTTCGGGAGCTTTTGGGCTCAGAAACAGCGATTTTGGGAGCTTTGGGGCTAAGAAACAGGGACGTGGGGGTGCTCTGGGAGCTGGGATCTCGTTGCCCCCGGCAGGCGGCCGCAGCTCCGCGCCTCCATGCGGGGATGCTCGGGATCTGCCTCCTCTCTGCCCGGGACCGTCCCGGCTCCTTCCCGGGTTTCCTGTCCCTTGCTGGGAAGAGAGAGCGAAAGAGCAGCCGGGAGGGGGCGGGGAGGGGGGGAGCCTGGGCGGGGCCGTGGCGCTGCTCTGCGCTGCGGTTGATAACACTGAGGGAAGGGATGGGATCAGGAGGGGCCTGGGCACGATGAGAGGCGCCCGGTGCCAGCCCCATGGGCTCAGCCAAGCCAAGGGCAGGGTCCTGCTCCTGGGTCGGGGCGATCCCAGGCGGAGCTCCGGGGTGGGCGGAGCAGTGATCCAGAGCAGCCGCAGGAGAAGGACCTGAGGGTGCTGGGCCCTGGGAACTGAACAGGAGCGGGTTCAGGGAGAGCCTGAGCCCAGACCCCGCCGCATGCAGGGATGTGGGGATGCTCTGAGCTCACGCAGGGATGTGGGGATGCTCTGAGCTCACACGCAGGGATGTGGGGATGCTCTGAGCTCATACACAGGGATGTGGGGATGCTCTGAGCTCACACGCAGGGATGTGGGGATGCTCTGAGCTCACGCAGGGATGTGGGGATGCTCTGAGCTCACACGCAGGGATGTGGGGATGCTCTGAGCTCACACGCAGGGATGTGGAGATGCTCTGAGCTCACGCAGGGATGTGGGGATGCTCTGAGCTCACACGCAGGGATGTGGGGATGCTCTGAGCTCACACGCAGGGATGTGGGGATGCTCTGAGCTCACGCAGGGATGTGGGGATGCTCTGAGCTCATACACAGGGATGTGGGGATGCTCTGAGCTCACGCAGGGATGTGGGGATGCTCTGAGCTCATACACAGGGATGTGGGGATGCTCTGAGCTCACACGCAGGGATGTGGAGATGCTCTGAGCTCACGCAGGGATGTGGGGATGCTCTGAGCTCACACGCAGGGATGTGGGGATGCTCTGAGCTCACACGCAGGGATGTGGGGATGCTCTGAGCTCACACGCAGGGATGTGGGGATGCTCTGAGCTCACACGCAGGGATGTGGAGATGCTCTGAGCTCACGCAGGGATGTGGGGATGCTCTGAGCTCATACACAGGGATGTGGGGCTGCCCTGAGCTCACACGCAGGGGTAGCCCCATTGCATCACTGCCCAGCCCCATAGCTGTGTTAGAGGGTTCCCTGCGTCCCCATGCCCAGCCCCATAGCCCTCAGGGGGCCCCCCCCATACCCACAACTGACCCACAACTGCCCCCCAGTGACCCCCACACCCACAAGTGCCCCACAAAGTAATCCGCCAGTGACCCACAGACCCACATCTGCTCCCCAAGTGACCTCCCCACGCCCACAGGTGACCCCCAAGTGACCTCCAAGAGCCCCCCCCAGACCCAAAACTGACACTCGAGTGTCACCCCTGTGACCCCCGAAACGCACAGCTGCCACCCAAGTGTCACCCCTGTGACCCCTGAAACCCACATCTGGCCCCCCAGTGACCCCCCCAGACCCACACCTGGCCCCCTAAAGAGACCCCTCGGGCCCACAACTGCCCCACCAGTGATGCCCCAGAGCTACATCCTTCCCTAAAGTGACTGCACAGACCCACATCTGTCCCCCAAGTGACCCCCCAGTTACTCCCCACAAGGACAACTGCCCCCCAAGTGACCCCAGATACAAAACAGCCCCTCCAGTAACCCCAAAGAGAACCCTCAGACCCACAAATGCCACCCAATGACCCCCGCAGACCCAGAACTGCCCCTCAAGTGACCCCAGAGACCCCTCAGACCCACAGCTGCCCCCAAAGTGACCTCCAAGTGACTTCCCAGAACCACATCTGCCCGCCAGTGACCCCTCAGTGACTTCAAAGACCCACAACTGTCCCCACAGTGACTCTCTAGCGACCCACTAGACCCACAACTGCCCCCTCAGTGATCCCCCAGACCTACAAATTCCCCCCAAGTGACCTGACCAGACCCAAAATTGCCCCCCAAGTGACCACCAAATGAACCCCCAGACCCACAACTGCCTCCACAGTTACCCAATAGGGACCCCTCAGACCCACAACTGCCCCCCAAGTGATCCCCCAAGACCTACAACTGCCCCCCAAGTGACCCCTCAGACCCACAAATGCCCCCCACGTGACCTCAGACCCACAACTGCCCCCAAGTGACCACCCAGTGACTCAGCAGACACACAACTGCCCCGCAAGTGACCCCTCAGTCCCACAACTGCCCCCCAAGTGACTCCCCAGTGACCCTCCACTTGGGGCTGTTGTGGGTCTGGGTGGGTCACTTGGGGAGCAGATGTGGAACTGCGGAGGACACTTGGGGGTTTCTTGGGGAGCAGATGTGTGTCTTGGGTTCACTGGCAGGGCAGTTGTGGGTCTGTTGTGGGTATGGGTTGGGCCCCCCTGAGCACTATGGGTCTGGGCATGGGGAGGCAGGGATCCCTTTCACACTGCTATGGGACTGGGCAGGGATGTGATGGGGCTACCCCTGTGTGGGAACCCAGACCATCCCCTCATCCCTGCCCAGACCCACAACTGCCCCCCAAGTGACCCCCGAGTGTCCTCCACAGACCCACACCTGCTCCCCAAGTGACCCACCCAGACGCACAACTGCCCCAAGTGGACGGTCAGTGGGGAGTCACCTGGGGGCAGTTGTGGGTCTCAGGAATTCACTTGGTGGTCACTTGTGGGGCAACTTCGGGCCTGGTCAGGTCACTTTGAGGGAAGTTGTAGGTCTGGGGGGTCACTGGGGGGGCAGTTGTGCGTCTGAGGAGTCACTTTGGGGGGCAATTGTGGGTCTGGGAGTCACGTGGGGGTCACTTAGGGGGCAGTTGTGGGTCTGATGCCACTTAGGTGTCACTTGGGGGTAGTTGTGGGTATGGGGCTGGCTCCCCTGAGCGCTATGGGGCTGGTTGTGGTGAGGCAGGGTTCCCTCTGAAGAATGGGGTTGATTGAAGAGTAGGGTTGTAAATGAGTAACCTCAGGGTCGTTGGGCTTTGGTAGCAACTATAGAGAAAAGGACATTACCAAGCGAAGCTTTGCCAGAACCGCCTGGTGGTTGCTGATATAGACTCATAGAGTAGTCAGGGCTGGAAAGGACCTTAAGGTCATCCAGTTCCAACCCCCCTGCCATGGGCAGGGACACCTCCCACTAAACCATGCCACCCAAGGCTCTGTCCAGTCCGGCCTTGAACACCACCAGCGATGGAGCATTCACAACTTCCCTGGGCAACCCATTCCAGTGCCTCACCACCCTTACAGTAAAGAACTTCTTCCTCATATCCAGTCTAAACTTCCCCTGTTTCAGTTTGAACCCGTTACCCCTTGTCCTATCACTACAGTCCCTCATGAAGAGTCCCTCCCCAGCATCCCTGTAGGCCCCCTTCATATACTGGAAGGATGCTCTGAGGTCTCCACGCAGCCTTCTCTTCTCCAGGCTGAACAGCCCCAACTTTCTCAGCCTATTGTCATACAACAGCGATCCTAAACCAAAGTGATGAAGAAATAACCACAGGGGTCCCAAAGCCCTCTGCCACATTTTAGTGCGCATACGGGAGGCATTCTCTAAAAGCATGATGCAGTGTATGTAATCTAATGAATAGGTATGATTAAGGACAATATAATCACAGGCTGATTGATGCTTGGTAGGGACACGTTTGGAGGAGCGTTCCCCATGTCTCCCGGTGCTGCAACAAAGAATTCCTGCATGTCAACTTAAACCTTTGTTGGCGAGTTTGTTCTGGGAGATTTCTCTGAATCAGGGGGGATCTCAGGATTTAAGCTGTGAGGAGCAGGACCTCTGCCCATGCGCTGCCATGAAGTCAGCCTTGCTCTGAAGCAGTGCTTTGTCCAGCTCTGATGTTCAAAAGGGATATCAGATGAAATCCAACTTGATTGTAAAGTTCAGTACTTGCGCTCATGACTCAGATGAGTTTCGGCTGCACAAGAGAGGCTCAGCATGGCCTCAGAATCATTTTGACTGTGCAATTTATTTACTGGCATAACACCGCTGAGGGGTTTCCTCAGGGGTATAAAACATTCTTTGTATGACTGAAAACCTGAAGAGCATTGACACAGAGAGAACTTCCCAGCAGGAGAGCTGCAGCGTCCATCAGTCCTTCCCCGCGTGCCCTGTGCTTACGCTTGCACCGCCCTTAGGATGCCTTCACACGCAAATTAAGCTTCAACCCCCCCGCAAATAGGAGCTCCGCGCCGCACGCTCGGACGCAGCGATCCCGCAGCGCTGCCGCCGCCTCGCTGGGCTCACGATAGCCGCCCTCCGGCGGGGCGGGCCCGGCGCGGGACCGGAGGGGAGGGCGGATGCGGCACCGCCTCTCCCCCGCCGCCCACCGCACGATCGCGGCGCCCTCGGCGCTAAATCGTTCGTAGGCGCCGCGCCTCCGGGTCAGGGTTCGGTACGCAGCGGAGCGGCTCCCTCGCTGCGCTCTGTTGAGACCCGGCCCTCGCACAAGCTGCTGCCGCGCTGCCGGGGGCAGGAGAGCTCCGGGCCGTGCGGTCGGGCTCCGCTCCTTCCTTCCTCCGGTGAGAGGGGCGCGCTCCTGCTCTCTCCCTCCCTCCTTGCCGCTCGGCGCGGCGGGCGCGGGGTCCGTCTGATCTCCAGGTAGCTGCGGGGCCTCTCGGCTGTTCCAGCAGTTACACAGCTTTTTGGATTCCTGCTCCTTCCTGAGAGTCCCCGCTGGCTCTTCCGGAAAGGCCAGACCCAGAGAGCACGGAGAATTCTGTCTCAAATGCGTGGCAACCAGGCAGCTGATGAGGAATATAGCAGTACCAAAAACAGCATCGAAGAAGAAGAACAAGAAGTTGGAGAGGGTACGTTGAATGCTGTGTGCTTGTTGATCTCTCTGCCCATCAATGAGATAAAACTCAGAAGGAATGTTAAAGGCGTAGCCTGTGGGAACTTGACGTTTTGCTTTTACATGTCTGCTTTGCTATTGTTTGAATTATTTCATATGCTGGTAGCTTCAAAACTGAACAGATGTTTCTATGATCCTACAGTTTTAAATTGGGTTCTGATTTCTAAGTGAGGAAAAAGTAAAGTGGTGTAAAATTCTGAGTTTGTAGCTCCTATGTGAGAACTGCTCTCAAAAATACTCAGTTTAAGAATGCGCATCTTGAAGAGTGGAAATAATTGAAATAAAGTCTGGCTTCTTTCATCAGTGGAAAAGGCCAAACAGACGCTAGACATTTTACATGCCTGAAGCATCCAGAGGCCATGTCCTGGCTGACTCGATTCTAGACAAGCAGCCTTTGGAAAGATTCACGAATCTAGGCATGCAGTATCGAAATTCTTTTTCAGTAAAGGCAGCTTCCGAAAGCCCTTTTGGACTTCCCTCAGGGAAAGAAGGCATCAAAATCAAACCTGGTTTTTACTCTTTTTTTTTATCCTTATGCCACAATTGCTGAAAACGTCACGTCTGTACCAATGCGGGCACTTCTAACACAAGATTACCATTCCCTTGACTTTCCGTCCTCTACATGTTTTTCCTGTGCTTTATGCTCAAAGTGTTTTAGTGGGAATCTATAGTGGGAATCTTAAGTAAGACTCATCTTAATTCTTACTTCCTTAAACAGTGATAGGAAAATACTGTAACTTCTCAGCACTGGTGGAAGGGCAAATGCAAGTTATCTTACATCTGTGTAAATTGAGATTGCACATCGTATGGTGCCTGATCTTGTTGCCTCATTGAGTTTGGCTTTGAGCCTTCAGTAAATAATTCAATATCTGGGGAACGTTCTTTGGCACATGCTAGTGAAGGGATTTCAAAAGTATTCACTGCTGTGAAGCAGGATTTTCTTCCTTCCATGAAGTTTTTGAGGCTTTGCATACTTTTTTCCAGTTCTTGGGGGGGGGGGGGGGCATGGGAAATGAAGTTCATTGAAGCTGATTCAACAAAAAGCTGAAGCGGACATTCATAGAACAACCTGGGTTTAAGAGCCCTGTGCTGAGGTTCTTGATTCTAATTATGGACTGGGCTGTTCAGTTCTGTGAAAGGCCACTTAATGTGTAGTATTGAAGTTTTTATGCTTTGTAGAAAGAAAAGGAACAGCTGTTTGCTCCAGCCAGTCCCTTATTATCAGTCACTGGGCTATAGGGTATGACCTTGTTTCTCCCTCTTAAATCCTTCCTTATGCTTCCGTTTCACTGTTTGTAAACTCAATGTGTGTTGTAAGACTGCAGCAGGACTGACTCCAGCTCAGTTGTTCACTCAGTCTTCTATACATTGCTAACTTGGACTGGCACACTAATTGTGAGGTTGTTGGCATTCTAGAACATGCAGGACTCTTGGTTTCCCCCTGCCTCCCCAGAAAACTCACTGTGGTCCAGAAGGTTAGGTAGGTCGAGCATATTCTTAGGAGAAAGCTTGGTTGCACAGACTCAGTGTTTTCTTCTCAGGTAGTCCACAGCTTCAGAGCTGTCACCAAAGGGCATTAAAAAAGTGGGGGTAGTTACAAGTATATGCTGTCCCACTTGTTATAAGTATTTAGCAAATAAGCATTAGATAGAGTCGCTCTCATTTTTGTTCATAACTTGGTTGTAATTGCACTTCATCCCATGTAACCCAAAGTCTTCATTGTTCTAAAAAGGTATGCTGTGTGTCAGCATCAAGACATACATTACTTTTGTTACTTTTCTGTGACTTTCAGGTGGTATTTACAAATTGTATTAAACTGTAATTGCTTCCATTCCTTGAGGAGTTGTCTGGATCCTCAGTATTGAATTTGGCATGCGTAGTGCAAGAGCAGCTTACTGTTCATGGTTTCACGGGGCTCAGGTGTTGACAATTAAATTGTGTGCTTCTGCAAAGACTTTTCATTGCATTTTTTACATGTATTTGTGTTGGGTGCTTTTCTGGTTTGGGCTGGTTTGGGGTTGTTTTTTTTAGTATATATATTGCTGTAGTACTTTTTGTGTTCATTTCTCCTATTTGTGGCAGACAGTGTTTTAAAAGACTAGTTAATAGCAATGATAAAGGATAGCAGTAATTCCTATCAGATGTCGTGGACATCATTCCAGTTTTACAAAAAGCTTTAAATGGCCCCAAACTGACAGCGTATGTCTGTGGCATTTGAGGAAATATAACTTTGTAGACTGTAGATTGAAAATCTTCCTTTTACCTAAAAGTGCCTTTTCCTTTCCTGTCTTTTCCTTTCTGGAAAAAGAACAGATGTTCTTTGTCATTAATGGATACATGAGCATCTTTGCCTGTTTCTTAGGGCATCATTTCCTGAGTGCAAATAGGTCTGTGTTTGACTCCCTCTCCGAAGGGAGTAACAGAATGTAACCCTAACATGTTCTCCATGTTCTCCACACTAAAAGCTGTCATGCTTTGTGTAACTGTTTCATCAACTATCTGTGTCAGGGAAGTAAAGAATCACAGGGAAACTTCATCTGTGTGCTTGAAACTACTTGCTTCAAAGTTTGGTTTTAATGTCTGTCATAAATCCAGAGAAGTTCTTTGCGTTCTCCATATGTTCATCAAGCAGCTTCTCTCTTGAAAATAATGACGAGGCCCTCAGCAAGAAACTTGGGGTTCAGAAGTCTTTTGTACCAATGTTGGATACCTGCTCAGCAAAGGATTCACATTTCTTTATCCTTTCCAATACATTAATCCAAATCACTGCTGCTGATACTGCTTAGCAGATTATACATTAACATTTTCAGATTGGTAGCTGGAAGAGGATGTATCTTTTTGACAAATTCTTTCCCAATGACTGGTTATGCAAACGCCATTTTTTCTGGCAGTCGTGAATACTGACTCCCAGTTTGACTTTTGGCGTTGTAACCTTGCCCTTTAAGAACTGAATGTGAAGGGATCCCATTCTGCAGTAACATTACAAGTTGAATCTTGGTCAAGTCTAGCTAACCATCTTCTGTTAACATCATCTCCCTCTCGGTGGGGCTGTAGTGCGAGAAGGGAGCTCATGACAGGAAAATCAAGGGTAGGACTATGTCCTGGGTTCAGCAGCAGCAGTCATTTTCCTCCTTCTTGGTAGCTGGTGCAGTGCTGTGTTTTTGACTTTCAGCCTGGGAACAGCGCTGATAACACCAGTGTTTCAGTTACTGCTTATGATGTTTTGGTCTGACCAAGGGCTTTCTGAGTCTCATGCTCTGCCAGGCAGGAGGGGAAGCTGGGAGGAAACAGCGACAGGACACCTGATCCAAACTGACCAAAGAGGTATTCCATGCCACAGCACGTCATGCCCAGGATGTAAAACAGAGAGCAGAGACCCGGAAGGGTGGGGGTGCACTGCTTGGTCAGGCTGGGTATAGGTGGTGAGCGATTGTATTCTTTCCTTGTATTTGCCTTGTCGTTATTATTATTGGTGGTAGCAGTAGTGGTCTTGTGTTGCACTTTAGTTACTAAACTGTTCTTATCCCAACCTGTGGGAGTTGCATTCTTTTGATTCTCCTTCCCATTCCCCTGGGAGCAGGGGGAAGAAAGAGGGGGGAGTGAGTGAGCAAAACTGCGTGAGTTATAGAGGCTTAAACCACGACAGACTGTGAGGAAAATGTTAGAAGAAAGCTCCCCAAGAGTTGTGGAGACAGTAGTTTATAGGTGTGAAGTGGACTTCCCCTTCAAATACTTTGTGGCCCTCACAGATTCCCCAGTGTTGGCTTAGGCTCTGAAGCCCAAAGGGAGAGAATGGTCAGAAGGAGGTTGCAAAAGAGTGAAGACTCAAAGACATTGCTGGGAGAGTGTTCTGGGATTCTACATCACAAAGCATGTCTGACTTGCACTGCTGCTGAATTGTAGTCTTTAGTGCAGTTGAGGCAGAGGTTCTGTAGTGCACATTAGTTAAAAACAGGCAATCAAATCACAGCAAGTAGGTAAGCACAGTGGACTAATACACAGGTATGGATTGAGACACGCAGGTACAAAATGAGATATAGTCCTTTCTATTTAACCCTTTGTAAGTAAGTCAATTCAGTTTTAATAACGTGGGTTTGAGGGCTTTGTAACAGTAGCAGTGGAAAATAACTGAGGTGCATGTTTCACAGAAGAAAAAAATAGAGTGCAGGTGGAGAACACAATGAGAATCCTTGTAGGAGATAAATCACTGTGGTTGGTGTAGGTTTAGGTCCTTATGACCTTAGTACAAAAATAAAGGTAAGAAAAACAGGACTTGTAGATAAAGAGTATCTGAAACCAGGAGGTGTCCAGGATGGGCTGCAGCCAAACTAACTGAGAAGTAGAAGGACAGGATGATTATGTCTGTAGTGTTAACGAACCAAGTGAGCTGGTGTAAGCAGCATCTACTGTGGGTGCTTCAAAGGCTGCCAGGAGTGATGAAGATCGTTGGAAGCAGTCAACGACCCCCAAAAGAGCACGATTACGCTGTGGTGCGCGTGTGGAAGTGGGAGCGGAATTATGTAAATTGGGTCTCGGGTGCTTAATGAATATGTATGAGCTTTAATGAATATGCACGTTACGCAACGACCTAAGCACGGCCTGCTTGAGGTTCGGCACAAACACGCTAGGTGGAGCTGTGCCCCTGCAGTAGAGTGCCCATTCGTCGACTTGAACCTTGCTGGCGAGTTTTGAGTCAGGATCATAGAATCATAGAGTAGTTAGGGTTGGAAAGGACCTTAACATCATCTAGTTCCAACCCCGTGCCATGGGCAGGGACACCTCCCAGCACCAATGTAGAGTACACTGGGTCCTCTCCCAGTATGGCTATGGGATTCCCTGGGATCACTCTCAGCACGAGTAAGGGGTTCCCCAGGGTCCCACTATAGGACATACTCCCTGCCACCCTCATGATAGGACCCACTGGGTTCCCTCCCAGTATGATTAAGGCATCCAGCGCCATCCTTCCCAGTCCCTGTGTGGGATCCATGGGCATCCCTCCCAGTCCCTGTATGGGATCCATGGCCATCCCTCCCGATCCCTGTATGGAATCCATGGCCATCCCTCACCCCCGTTGGGGACCCCAAGTCGCCCCCCTTAGGAGACCCAAGGGTTGGGGGTACCCCAGTGCCCCCATATTGGACACAGGGATTCAGGGGGCCCCCCCAACTCCTCCCCCATATGGAGTCCCCAGACCCCCCTCAATGGACCCCAATCACCGCCCATAGGGGACCCAGGGGTTGGGCCGACCCCAAATGACCCCTCTCATAGGACCCAGTGGTTGGGGGGACCCCCAGCCACCCCATATTGGTCACAGGGATTCTGGGGACCCCCAACCCCACATACGGAACCCCCAGACCCTCCTCCATGGGAACCCAACCTCCCCCCATAGGACCCAGGTGGGGGGGGACCCCGTTGCCCCCCATAGGGTCCCCCCATTCACCCCCATAGAGGACCATGGGGGCGGGGCCTCTGGAGGGGGCGTGTCCGTCACCTGGTGACGTAACGCGGGGGGGCCTCGCGGTGGTTGAGCTCCGCTTTTTCCTGCCACCGCTTCCTGGGGCTCCCGTGACGTCACGCTTCCGCTGCACGCTCCCCGTTGACCCCCCCATAACCCCCTCTGTGGCCCCTTTAGACCGCATAGACTCGCTATAGACTCCCTATAGACCCCATAGACCCTTATAGACCCCACAGAGCCCCCCATAGACTCCTTCGACCCCCTATAGACCCCATTGACTCCCCACAGACCCCCTTTAGATCACACAGACCCCCTCTAGACCGCATGGACCCCTTATAGACCCCCACAGACCCTCTTTAGACCCCCCAGACCCCCTATAGGCTTCCTAGACCCCATAGACCTCCTATAGATCCCCTTTAGACCAGTATAGACCCCCCATAGTCCCCCCATAGACCCCAGAGAACCCCCATAGATCCCACAGAGCCTGCCAGAGCCGCACAGAATCGCCCAAAGACCCCTATAGACCACAGAGACCCCTCCCATAAGCACCCCCCATGATCTCTCTTATAGACACCATATGCACCCCTCCCCCGATAGCCCCACAGAGCCCGCCTACAGACTCCATAGACCCCCTATAGCCCCTTTGTTCCCTGTATCCGCCCTATGATCCCTATCCCCTCCCCATCCCCGCGCCCTGCCCCGCCGGTCCCGCCGCTCCGGGCGGGGCTCCATCCCTCCCTCTCGGGCCGGACCGGCCGGTTCCGCCGCGTCGCCCCGGGCCCCCCCCGGCCCCCCCCGGGGCCACCGGGACCGGAAAGACGGGACCAGGGAACCCCCCGGGACAGGAGCGGGACGGGAGTGGCCGTGGACAGCGGAGACAGGGGACAGGGGACAGCCCATAGGGGACACAGGAACGGGGACACCACATAGGGGACACAGAGACAGCCATAGGGGACAAAAGGACAGGGACGCCACACAGGGGACACAGGGACAGCCATAGGGGACAAAAGGACAGGGACGCCACACAGGGGACACAGGGACAGCCATAGGGGACACAGAGACAGCCATAGGGGACAAAAGGACAGGGACGCCACACAGGGGACACATGGACACCACATAGGGGACACAGGGACAGCCATACGGGACACAGGGACAGCCATAGGGAGCACAGGACACCATGTAGAGACAGGGGACAGCCCATATGGACAGGGAAAACCCCATAGGGACAGAGCACACTCATAGGGACAGGGTACACCCCGTAGGAGACACCACATAGGGACAGGGGGACACCCCATGAGGTACACAGAGATACCCCATAGGGACGGGGACACCTCATCGGGGACTCCTCGCAGAGCCAGGTGCACACCGATAGGGACAGGGAACAGCCCATAGGGACAGGTGGCACCCCATAGGGGACACAGGAAGACCCCATAGGGACAGTGGACCCCCCATAGGGGACACCACATAGGGACAAGGGGACACCCCATAGGAGACACAGGGTCACCCCATAGCGACAGGGGACCCCCCATAGGTGACACCACATAGGGACAAGGGGACACCCCATAGGAGACACAGGGTCACCCCATAGCGACAGGGGACACCACATAGGGGACACCACATAGGGGACACAGGGACACCACAGAGGGAACACCATAGGGGACACCACATAGGGGACACAGGGACACCACAGAGGGAACACCATAGGGGACACCACATAGGGGACACAGGGACACCACAGAGGGAACACCACATAGGGACAGGGGGCATCCCATAGAGGATACAGGGACACCCTATAGGGGACACAGCAACACCCCATAGGGACAGGGGACACCCCATAGGGGACACCACAGAGAGGACACCACATAGGGACAGGGGGCACCACATAGGGGGCACAGGGACACCCCATAGGGGACACAGGGTGAGGGGGACCCCCAGACAACCCCCCCGGGGGCCAACAAGAGACCTTGTGACCCCCCAAAGCGGGGGTCCCTCATGTCCCCCACCCCAATGTTCCCATGTCCCGTGTCATAAATGTCCCCCCGTGTCCCATGTCCCCACATCCCTCATCCCTGTGTGCCCGTGTCCCCGTGTCCCATGTCCCCCTCATGCCTGTGTCCACATATCCCCCGCCCCGTGTCCCCGTGTCCCCCTCCCGCTGTCCCCAGGCCGGGGTTGGGCTCCCCCGTTATTTCCCAACGCGGCGCCCGACCGACCGGCTCCGACACCGGCTCCGGCACAACCGGTCGCACCAGTCCCGGCACCGGCAACACCTCCCGGGGCGGGACCGGCGGGACGACGCTCGGCAGCGGCACGGACACAGCGGCACGGACACAGCGGCACGGACACAGCCGGCACCCGACGGCACCCGACGGCTGTCGGTACCCAGCGACACCCGGAGCCGAGCAGCGGTGCTGAGGCGGCGGCACCGCAGTGACGACGGTGACACCCGGAGCCGGGACCGGCCGGGAGAGGGGATGGACTGAAAGTGGTACAGAGCCGGGGTGGGAACGGGCCGAGGGATCGCTGATGCTGAACCTGAGTGAGGATTTGGGATCTGGCGGCAAAAGCGACTGGGAATCTGAGATCCGGCACCAGGGGTGAGCAAGGACTTTGGAGCAGGCACCAAACCCCGGCTGGGATCTGGCACTGGAATTGAGCAAATAGCTGGGATCTGGCATCAAAATCTACCTGGAATCTGGGATCCAGCATCAAAATTAACCAGGAATCTGAGATCTGGCATCAAAATCGACCAGGAGTCTGTGACCCAAAATCAACCCTGGAGCTGGAATCCAGCACTAAAATTGATCAGGAATCTGGGATCTGGCACCATTTATTAACCCAATAATCATGTTCTGGGCTGAGAACTGAGCAGGGATTTGGGATCCATCCCCACCTTCCACCTCAAGCGCTGGGAATCCAGTACTGAAACCCATCAGAGGCTGGTGAATCCCTGGTGATCCCAATTGGGATCAGGGCTGGAACATCATCGGGTTCCATTTGCATCCATCGGGACCCATCAAGATCTGTTGGGACTTGTTGGGATCCATCGGGATCCGTTGGGATCAGGGCGATGCCTCGCGCCTTCCTGGTGAAGAAGCCGAGTGTGGCCTCGGCCAAGCGCAACTGGAGCGAGCTCCCGGATGAGCAGCGTGCGGAGATCTACGTGCCCAGTATGGGGGTGCCCCGACACTGGGGGGGGGACAGGGATCTGGGGGGAGCCGGGTGTCTTGGGGGAGCCCAGGAATCTGGTGGGAGATGGGAACTGTGGGACTGAGGCACCCAGGGGGGACCCCAGTATTTGGGGGGGACCCAGTGCTGGGAGATGGGTATTGGGAGGCCCCAGGCTTTTGTGGGGGACCCAGATGTTTGGGGGGGATCTGGGTATTTGGGGGGCCCCATGGTTTGGGGAGACCCTAGTGTTGGGGGGGGACCTGTGTTTTTGGGGATGATGGCAGCATCCAGAGGGGATTCATGTGTCCGGGGGGGCCCAAGCTTTTTGGGGGATCTCCATGTTTTGGGGAGGCCCCAGGAATCCAGTGGGAGATGGGTATTGGAGGGGCTGAGGCATCCAGGGGGGACCCCAGTGTTGAGGGGGGACCCTGGTGTGGGGGAACCCCGGCTTTGGGTGGGACATGGGTTGTTCAGGGGGTACCCACGCTTTGGGGGTCACACAAACTTTGGGGGGGGAACCCGATGTGTTGGAAGGGTCCTGGGGTGGCTCCGGCTTTATGGCGGGACCCTCGGTCTTTGGGGGGAAGCACTGTTTACCCCGTGCCCCCCCCAGGCTGTGGGGGGGCCCCAGGAAGCGTCGGGGCGATGATTAACCCCCGTAATGACAGAGTCGGGGTTCGGCCCCGCCTGGGTGGGGCTGGAGCCACGCGGCCGACACCACCCCGCGGGGGGGGCCCAAAACCATGGGGCACCCCCCAACTATGGGGCATCCCCAAAGCCATGAGGCACCCCCAGTCATGGGCCATCCCCAGAGCCATGGTGCCCTCCGCAAAGCCTATGGTGACCCCCAAAACCATGGTGCCCCCACAACCCATGGTGCCCCCACAATTCATGGGGCTCCCCGAAAACCCATGGGGCACCCCCAAAGCTCTGTGTGGGGGATTGGGGTGTCCGGACCTCAAGGGGGAGGGAATTGGGGTGTCCGGGGGATGGGGATTGGGGTGTCCGGATGCCCGGGGCGGTGCGGGAGGGGTGTAGGGGGTGGCGTGTCCCCCCCCAGGGCCCACGCGGGTGACACCCCGTAATTTGGGGTGTCGCGGCCGGAGCCGTTGGACCGGTTGGGGGAACCCCAAAGAGGCGGGGGGGGGGGCGGGGAAAAGCGGAACCCCCTTCGGGTCCTGCTGCGGCAGGGAGGGGGGGGCTCATTGGGAGGTTATATCTGGGGGGTCACATTTGGGGGTGCCCCATTGCTGGGTCAAAGGACGGGGGGGTCTCCATTGGGATTCATATTTGGGGGAGCTCATTGTGGGGGGCATTAAGAGAGTCACTTTTAGAGGTGCTCATTGGAGGGGTCCAATTTCGGGGTGCCTATTATGGGGGGACCATTAAGGGGGTCCCCATTACAGGGTCCCTATTGTGAGGGTGCCCACTGGGGGGATCGCATTTGGGGGTCCCATTAGGGGCTGCCCACTGGGAGGGTCCCCATTGCAGGGTTCCCATTGGAGGGGGTCACCTTTGGGGGGGGTCCATTAAGGAGGTCCCCATGACGGGGTGCCCACTGGGGGGGTCACATGTGGGTGCTATTTGGGGGTACACCTCCCCTCACCTCTCTCCCCCCTCCAGTCTTCCTGGGGGGCTGCCCCCTGCGCAGGGACCCCGAGCCCGCCCTGGGGGAGGCCCCCGCGTCCCCCGTGTCCCCCCTCGACATGACGCTGCCCCCCCCGGCCCCCCGCGCCCCCCCCGGCCCCTTCCTGCACCCCAAGGGCAAGGTAAGGGGGGAGGGCCAAATGTGGGGGGGGTCCTGGAGGTTGCGGGGGGGAAGGGGAGGGGGGTGTCCCCCCCAAGGTGGGGGGGGGTCTCTAAGGCCGAGAGTTCCCAATACGGTGTTTCCCTGACGTGGGGGGTCCCCAGAACTGGTTATCCTAATGCTTGGGGGGGTCCCCATGACTTGGGGGGCCCAAAAGTAGGTGGATCCCCATAACTGGCCAGGAGGGTCCCCAAGGTGGAGGGTCCCCAGTATGGGGTGTCCCCAAAACTGAGGGTCCCCAGGCTGGGGAGTTCCTCACGATCTGGGGGTCCCCAATGTGGGGATGTCCCTAAGGCTGAGGGTCCCCAATATAGGGTGTCCCTATGGGTGAGGGTCCCCATCGGGGGGTCCCCATGACTGGTCTTTGTGTGTGTATGCCCCCGATTTACACCCCCGTCCCCTCCTTTGGCAGGTCCCCCCTGGCCCCCTGGGTGCCCCCATCCCCGCGGCTCTCCCCATGGCCGGGGGGGTCCCGGGGGGGGTGCCGGTGGCCGGGGGGGTCCCGGGGGGCCCCGAGCTCTTCTCCTGCCCCGTGTGCCAGAAGAGTTTCGGGTTCCAGCGGATGCTGAACCGGCACCTCAAGTGCCACAGTGAGGTGAAGCGGCACCTCTGCCCCTACTGCGGCAAAGGCTTCAACGACACCTTCGACCTCAAGCGCCACGTCCGCACCCACACCGGTGCGATGGGCGGGATGGGGCGGGAATGGGGTGGGAGAGGCTGGGATGGAGATGAGGATGGGGACAAGAATAGCATGGGGATGGGGGTGGGGTGGAGACAAGGAAAGGATGGGGGTGGGATGGGATACGGATAAGGATAAGATGGGATGGGGACAGGACAGAGGTGAGGTGGATGGGGGACAGGATGAGGATGGAATGAGGCGCGGGATGGAATGGTGGCAGGGATGGGACGGGAATAGGAATGAGAATGGGATGGAGACAAGGAAAGGGTGGAATGGGATATGACAGCATGGGATGGGATGAAGAGAGGACAGAGACGGGACAGGGATGAAGATGGGGACAGGAATAGGATGGGGATGGGGGTGTGATGGAGATGGAGACAAAGATGAAGGTTGGGATGGGAGGGGACGGAGATGGGGCCATTCCCTATGGGGAGACCCCCAACCCTCACCCCCTCGCCCCCCCCCCCCCCCCAAGGCGTGCGTCCGTACAAGTGCAGCCTGTGCGAGAAGGCGTTCACGCAGCGCTGCTCGCTGGAGTCGCACCTCAAGAAGATCCACGGCGTGGCGCAGCGCTACGCCTACAAGGAGCGGCGCGCCAAGCTCTACGTGTGCGAGGAGTGCGGCGGCACGGCCGAGAGCCAGGACGGGCACATCGCGCACCTGCGGCAGCGCCACCCGCACAGTCCGCTGCTGGCCAAGCTGGCGCGCAAGGCGGCCACCAACCCCCCCCCGGGCCCCCCCCGCATGGCCCCGCCCCCGTGATGGGAAAGGGGGGGAGCTCCCCCCCCCCCCCGGCACCCCCCCATGGGTGCTGACACCGCCGGCAGGGGGGCGTGCGGAGGCCACGCCCACTCGGTGTAAGCCACGCCCCCGTTTGGGGCAGGGACACGCCCATTTGGGGGTGTGGAGGAGGGGGGTAGGACACCCACCCCCCCCCGCCGCCAGGGGGCGGGCTTGCAGGCACAGACCACGCCCCCCCGGAAAGCCCCGCCCACCGTGGGGCGCTCTCCACGCCTCCTCCCCGGCTGGCCCCGCCCCCCGCTGTATCCATAAAGGTCGAGATCGAGAAGAGCCTCCGGTGCTGTGGAACTCCAAAAGACCCCTATAGCCCCTATAGACACCCTATAGCCCCTATAGACACCTTATAGCCCCTATAGACACCCTATAGCCCCTATAGACACCTTATAGCCCCTATAGACACCCTATAGCCCCTATAGACACCTTATAGCCCCTATAGACACCCTATAGCCCCTATAGACACCTTACAGCCCCTATAGACACCCTATAGCCCCTATAGACACCTTACAGCCCCTATAGACACCCTATAGCCCCTATAGACACCATATAGCCCCTATAGACACCCTATAGCCCCTATAGACACCTTATAGCCCCTATAGACACCCTATAGCCCCTATAGACACCTTATAGCCCCTATAGACACCCTATAGCCCCTATAGACACCTTATAGCCCCCTCTGCAGAACCTAGAGACACCTATATCTCCTACAAGCCCACTTGAGTGCCCCTATAGCCCGTTACAGACATCCCATAGCACCCATAGCCCCCCTATAGTCCCTATAGACACCTTCTAGTCCTCCCCATAGCCCCTAAGGACACCTATAGAGCTCCTATAACCCCTATAACTGTATGATTATAGCACCCATAGTCCCTATAGCCCCTTATAAACACCCCACAGCACTCATAGGCCTCTATAGCCCCCATAGGGTGCATGTGTTAGTCCAGTCTTTATTACCCGCGACCCCCCCAGTGCGATGGGGGGTGGGTGGGAGAACGGGAGGCTGGGGGGGAGGGGCTTCACCCTCGCCCCTCCCTCTTCCAGGTTTGTTCCCATCGTCCAGTGTCATTCCAGCCCTTTGGTCACAGGCTCCGCCCCCTCCCCCACCCCCCATTGCCCCTCCCATGGGTGGGGGAGGGGCGTTTGGCAGCCACGAAGGGGGGAGGGGCAACAACACTCCCCCTCCCCCCAAATCCGGGTTCCCCCTAAGGCAGCACGGCAGGGACAGGGTTAATAAAGGGGGTGGGGCTGAGGAGGGGCAGAGGCTGGGGACCCCCCCCAGTGTGAAGGGACCCCTCCTAAATGGGGTGAGCCCCAAACAGGGGGACCCGCAATTGTACCCCCAATTAAGTGATGCCCCCCCTCAATTAAGACGTGACCCCCCCTCAAATAAGGGCTGATCCTCTTAAAATGGGCAATCCCCCGCAGTTAAGCAATGACTCCTCCCAATTAAGGGGTGCCCCTACTTATGGGTTGGGCCCCCCCTAAAATGGGGTGCCCGCTAATTGAGTGATGCCCCCCCCAACTAACAGGTCACCCCCTCAATGGGGTGAACCTCAACTAAGGGGTGTCCCCAACTAAGTGCTGACCCCCAATGATGGGGTTCCCCCTAGTTAAGCACTGACCCTCTTAATTAAAGGGTGACCCCCAATTAAGCTCTGAGGCCCCCTAATTAATGGCTTCTCCCCAATCAAGTTCCCCCCCTGCTGTACCGCTTTCCGCCATGAGGTGGCGCTACCGCGCTCAGGCCAGGGCAGGGTTTGGGGGGGTCAAGCTGCTCTTAAAGGGCCAGTCCCCCCCTTAACAGAGGCGTCATTTCGGGCGGGGGGTTGGGGGATGGGTAGGTTATTTGGAGGGGGGATGAAGGGGGAAGTTTTGGGGGTCCCTGTGCACCCCCCTACTTGATTTCCACGATGAGATCGTCCCCTTCCAGGCTCATGCCAGGGCGCACGTGGACCCGGGTGATGGTGCCAGCCACAGGCGCTGTCACCACCGTCTCCATCTTCATGGCACTCAGGACACAGAGGGGGTCCCCTTTGGCCACCTGCGCCCCCTGTTCCACCCGCACCTCCACCACCTCGCCCGGCATAGGCGCCCCGACCTGGCCCTTGGCCCCGCGGTCAGCCTTGGGGTGCACGTGCATCTCCTGGGGGGGGGATTGGGAAGAGAGAGGGTGAGGACTCCCCAGGACTCCCCCATGTCCCACCACAGGACCCCCCCTGTATTCTCCTCCCAGAGCCCCACCATGGTCCCTGGGATCCCCCACAAATTCCTAGGACCCCCCCCATGGTTCCTGAAGCCCCCTCAAACCCTCCCAACGCCCCCCCAAACTGCTTCTTCAGTCCCCTAAACACCCCCAAGCCCCCTTAACAACTCCCAAGTCCTCCCAGACACTCCAAACCCCCTCCTAACCCCACAAAGCCCCCTAAACCCCCTTCAAAATGCCCCAACCCCCCCTAAATGCCTTTTAAATCCCCCATTAATCCCAACCCCCCCAACTCCCCCCAGCCCCTCCCCATGCCCACCCCCCACCTTCATGGCCTGTGTGTCCCGCACGAGGATGGAGCGCAGTTGCCCATTGAGCTCGAAGAAGACCTCGCGCTGCCCCGCAGCGTTGAGGTCCCCCAGCGCCAGCGCCTTGATGTGCAGCGTCTTGCCCCGCTCCAGCTCCACCTGCGCAAGAGGGGGGCACGAGGGGTCCCGGGTGTGTTGGGAGTGGGGGAACGGGGGGAAAAGGGTGCTGGAGGGGAGCACGAGGGTGTGCAAAGCTCCACCCAGAACTCCCACTCCAGGCTCTGTTCCGCTGCCTCCCAGTAACACCCAGTTCCCTCCCGCTGTCCCCAGTCCACCCCGTGCTGCACCTCGAACTCCTCGGCGATGGCAGGCCCCTCGAGGAAGAGGCGGGTGCCGAGGCAGGACACGGGCCCGAAGGTGTTGGTGAAGGTGCGGAACTCATCGTAGACCTTGGGGTAAAGTGCGGCCGAGAGCAGGTCCTCGGGGCTGGGGGGGGCCCCGTGGCGGGACCCCAAGTCCTGCGCCAGCGCCTCGAAATCCAGCGGTGGTAGTGATGCCCCCGGGCGGCCCTCGATGCGTGGCAGATCCTTCAGTACCTGGGGATGGGTTACCATGGCAACAGGGGGTAGTCATGGCAACGGGGGGGTGGAAGTGGCAAGAGGGACCACAGCATCCTGTTGCTAGAGGGTGTTGCTAGGGGCGGGGATACGTTGCTATAGGGCTTGGTGCCACGGCAACTGGGGCTGGCAGACGTTGCTAGGGTTGGGTGCCATGGCAACCAGGCATAGGGACCTGTTGTTAGTGGCAGGTGTCATGGCAACCAATGTTAGACCTGTTGCTATGGGGCTGTTGTCACAGCAACTGATAGAGCAATCTGTTGCTAGGGGTTGGGTGCCATGGAAACCATCATTAGACCTAGCATCGGGTGGAATGGGGACTTGTTATTATGGAGCTGTTGCCATGGAAACTAGTGCTGGATCCTGTTGCTAAAGATCCAGCATCATTATAATGGATGGATGATAGATCCACCATCCATCTATGACAAGCATCATTAGGGCTGTTGCTATGGAGCTGGTGCCATGGCAATCACCACTAGGACCTGTTGCTAGGGTCCAGTGCCATGCCAAAAGCCTCCAGGAAACCCTCCCAGTCCATCCCAGTGCTCCCCAGTGCCTCACCCGGGAGCGGAAGGGCTCAGGGAAGCCGCCCGGGGGGGTGCCGATGTATCCCTGCAGGAATTCCACCACGGAGAGCGGGAAGGAGAGCTCATCCGCGCGCGCCTCCACCTCCTCCCGCGACAGCCCATTCTGCACCATGAACTGCGCCAGGTCCCCCACCACCTTGGAGGACGGGGTCACCTGCAACAGCCCAAGGGTGTCACCCAATGGTGTTACCCAGAGGTGTCACCCAGCGGTCTTGCTCATGGAGAAACCAACCAGTGGAGCATCCAAGTCATGGAGCACCCAACCCATGGAGAACCCAACTCATAGAGCACCCAAGCCATGAAATACCCAACTCACGGAGCACCTGCCCCATTAAGCACTCAAGCCATGGAGCTAATTCAACCCATGAAGTACCTGCCCCATGGAGCTCTCAACCCATGAAGCACTCAATCTATAGAACATCCAACCTATGGAGCACTTCACTCAACGCATGGAGTCCATTCCACCCCAAGGACATCATCCTATGGAGACCACCCACCCCATGAAGGCAATCTCATGGAAATCACTCACGCTATGAACACAACCCCATGGAGACCACCCACCCCACAAAGATCCCCTATTCCACATCAACCACCTCCATCACCACCACCCAATGAAGTATCACCCCATGAAGAACCACCACCCAATGGAGACTACCTTATAAAGAACCACCCACCCCATGGAAACCACCCCATGGAGACCACCTCATGAAGACCCACCCCATGAAGACCCCCACTCCCTCCCTTACCTTAATGAGGTCCCCAAGGAGCTTGTTGGCCTCAGCATAGGCCTTCTTGACCTCCTTGAACTTGTGGCCCAGTCCCATGGCGTGGGCCTGGAAGTGGAGGTTGGTGTATTGCCCCCCAGGGATCTCATTCTCGTAGACGTCAGCATTGCCGGACTTCATGGTGGCCGTGCAGTCGAACGCAGCGTAGAGCGCCCGCGCGCCCTCCCAGTACTCGCTGTACTCAAACACCTTCTCCAGTGCGATGCCTATGGCAGAACATCGCCCCTGGAGCCACCAGTGCCTGGGGACCTCGTGGGGACACCACAGGCAAGGCGGCTGGTGGCTGGGTGTGAGTGGCGAGGTGGTGGCACCGCGGTTGTAGTGGTGGTGCCGGGAGTGTGGTGGTGGGGTCATGGTTATGGGTGCAGTGGTGTGGCTGAGCTGGTGTTGCTATGAGTGCGGTGGCATCAACATGGTCACGGTGCCATTGGTTAGACCATGGTGGTGTCATCGTGCTCCTGGTGCCAATGGCCGAGTCCATGGTGCCACCTCCATAACTATATCCCCACCACCCTGATCATGTTACCATTACTAAGACTACATTGCCATTGCTAAGACCATGGTGGTACCTCCATGACCACATCACCACCCCCTTGACCATGGTGCCACTACCAACACCATGGTGGATCTCCATAACTACGTCCCACCTCCCTGACCCCATTGCTATTACCATGACCACGGTGCCGCTACCAACGCCATGGTGGATCTCCATAACTACGTTTTCACCTCCCTGACCCCATTGCTATTACCATGACCATGGTGCCACTACCAACACCATGGTGGATCTCCATAACTACGTTTTCACCTCCCTGACCCCATTGCTATTACCATGATCACAGTGCCACTACCAACACCATGGTGGATCTCCATAACTACCTCCCCACCTCCTTGACCCCATTGCTATTACCATGACCACAGCACCACTACCAACACTATGGTGGATCTCCATAACTACGTCCCCACCTCCCTGCCCACATTGTTACTGCCACAGCCGAGGTACCTGTGTCGAGGGGGGTGCCGCGGGCACAGGCCACCAGCGCGCCCATGCTGGGCTGGGAGGTCATCCCAGACATGGCGTCCACAGCCACGTCCACCACGTCGGCGCCAGCATTGGCAGCCGCCAGCATGGAGGCGACGGCGGCCCCAGCCGTGTCGTGTGTGTGCACGTGCAGGGGCACATCCGGGAAGCGCTCCCTCAGTGCCGACACCAGCAGCCGTGCAGCGCCCGGCGTCAGCAGCCCTGCCATGTCCTGCCCCACAGCAAAGGCAGAGAGGGGTCAGGGAGGATATGGGGGGTTATGGGGAGCAGGGGGCACATGGGGACATGGGGGGGCAGGGGGGAGATGTGGGGCATTGGGGTCATAGGGGGCAGGGAGGATAGGGGAACATGGGGGGTCATGGGGCCCTCCCATCTCATCTCAACCCCCAACCCCAGTAGCTGCCCTCTTGCATTTTGGGGGCGTTGAGGAGCCTGAAATTCACCCCTCAGCCCCTCCAGGAGCCCCCAGTTCCCATCACACCCCCTCTAGCACCCCAAATCCCCCCTTCCATCCTCAAACTCCCCCCTCTGGCACCCTAAGCTTCCCCCATAGACACCCCCCCTCACCTTGATGCAGAGGATGTGGGTACCGGCGGCCACCAGCTCCCGTGCCAGGTCCAGGTAGTACTGGAGGCTGTACTTGGTGCGGGTGGGATCGGCCACGTCGCCAGTGTAGGAGAGCGCGGCCTCCACCACGGCGCCCGCCCGTCCGGCAGCCTCCACCCCCAGCACCAGGTTGGGCAGGTAGTTGAGGGCGTCGAACACGCGGAAGATGTCCATGCCGTTGGCCACGGCCACCTCACAGAACCTGGGCAGCACCAGAGGGGTTATGCGGGACCACGAGCACCTGTGTGCTGGTTACACGTCCCATGGAGACCCACTGTATCCTCATGGGTGCTCATCACACTGGGTACATGTCCTGTTGTCCCTCCATGTTCTTCATGATCCATCTGCCCCCATCCCTTCATCCCTCATTTCCCCATCTCCTCCATCTCACCATATCCTTCATGTCCCCTTATCCCACCATGTCCATCACGTTCCATCTCCCCCCATCCCTCCAACCCTCCACATCCCCTCATGTCCCCATATTCCCTCATGTCTCCATGTCCCCCCATGCCTGCTCATTCCTTCACATCTCCCCATGCTCCAACAGCCCCCATAATCTCCACGTCCTCCCACTGTCCTCATGTGCCCCCGGTCACCGGCTGACGACGTTGTCGGGGTAGTTGGTGTAGCCGACGGCGTTGGCGCCGCGCAGCAGCATCTGGAAGGGGATGTTGGGGACGAGGCGCCGCAGCTCCCGCAGCCGCTCCCAGGGGCACTCGTGCAGGAACCGCATCGCCACGTCGAAGGTGGCACCTGCGGGGCAGGGGCTGAGCACTGCTGCGAACCCCCCCTTCCCACCTCTGCCCCCAGCGCTAAGGGCTCCCCAGGAAAGCCCCGCCCCCTTTAAGCCCCGCCTCCTTTAAGCCCCATCTGCGGGAGGCTTTGAAGTCCCAACACGGGTATAACCACGCCCCCTCGAGGCCACGCCCCCCCCCCCCCGCCCACTCCCACGGTCCCCCAAAGAGAACCCGCGCCCATTCACGGTTCCCCAGATGAAGCCCCGCCCCATTTAGACCCCGCCCATTCAGACCACGCCCCGCCCTCGAAGCCCCGCCCCCTAAACCGCGCCCATTCACCGCTCCCCGGAGGAAAGCCCCGCCCCCTTATAAGCCCCGCCCCCTGGGCTGCCCCCATTCATGGCAGTCCAGCCGCCCATTGATGCCCCCCAGGCCACGCCCCCTTAGACCCCGCCCCCCCAAGCCCCGCCCACCTCCCCACGTCTCCATGCTGCAGAGGCCGCCGAGGCTGTGCGCCACGAAGGGCGCCACGCGCGCGAGGTCCCGCGTGCGCACGCGCGTGGCCAGCAGCGACTGATGCGCGTCCCGGAACGTGGTGTCCGTGAGCAGCAGCCCCCGGTGCGCCCGCAGCGCCCGCGAGAACCCGGCCGGGCCCTCGCGCTGCAGCACCGCCCGCAGCCCCTCCGGGGGGGCCCCTGCGGGGACACGGTCAGAGCGAGCGCGCGGCAGCGCACGCCAGGCACATACAACATGCCAAGCGCGTGTGGTGCTGTGCACCGTGTCCTATGCACATACTACACACATCAAGCACACGTGCCATGCATGTGCCATGGAGTGATACGCACAGGCTATTGCATGCCATACACCTACAAGGCATGTTATGCATACGCCAAGCACATGCCACAGCATGCTATGCACATGCCATGCACAGCTGAACCCAGGACAGCCGTGCACACATGCCATGCATGTGTCACATTATGGCATGCACAGGCTATAGACATGCTATGGCACATCATGCACATATGAAGAACACAAAACATGCGCACACCAAAGCATGCCATGCACATGCTAAAGCACATCATGCACGCACCAAGCACACGTGATAGGCACATGCCACAGTATGACATGCACAGGCTACGGCATACCATGCATATGCCCTAATCATGCTACAGCAAACTATGCTCATACCATGCACATGCCAAGCACATGTCAAGCACAGGCTCACCCATGGGTGTCAGGGGGGGGGTGGGCTCCATCAGCGCCGCCTTTGCCTTGACTGGGAGAGGGGTGCTGGGGCCGTTCACCATCACATGACCTGGGTGGGGGGGGTCACATGGTTGGGGGGGGTTTGGACACCCAAAACCCCCAAGGGACTCCTTAGAGCCCCCCAAGAACCCATCCAAGCACCCCAGGATCTGCCCAGGAACCCCACACCCCCCCCCCCAGAGTGCCCAAGAACTCTCCCAACCCCACAGGGACGCCTTAGAGCCCCCCAAGCTGCTTCCAAGCACCCAGCGCCCCCCCAGGCCGCTTCCCAGCCCCATACCCAAGTAGTGCAGCAGCTTCTGGGCCCGGTTCTGCCCCGGACGCAAGTGGAAGAGTTCGGGGTTCTCATCAATGAACTGTGTGTCAGCGACACCCCCCAAGAACTGGGGGTGCGCCAGGACATTCTGCAGGAACGGGATGTTCGTCTGCGCAGGATGAGCCCATCAGCGGCTGATGCACAAGGGGCACCAGCACCATCCTCATGCAATGCACGAGGGGCACAGCAACCTGACACCATCTTCATGCAATGCACAAGAGGCACAGCACCCTGACACCATCTTCATGCAATGCACAAGGGGCACAGCACCCTGACACCATCTTCATGCAATGCACAAGGGGCACAGCACCCTGACACCATCCTCATGCAATGCACGAGGGGCACAGCACCCTGACACCATCTTCATGCAACGTACAAGGGGCACAGCACCCTGACACCATCCTCGTGCAATGCACAAGGGGCACAGCACCCTGACACCATCCTCGTGCAATGCACAAGGGGCACAGCACCCTGACACCATCCTCAGGCAATGCACAGGGATGCTAGGGCAGTGCACAACCCCATCATGCATTACATGAGGGACCTCCCACTGCCCCCCACACTTCATGATGGGGGGGTCACACAAGACCCCTCTGCCATGCACCGCACAAGTGGCTCCAACAGCCCATTGTGCACTGCACAAGCACTGCAGCGTGTCAAACACCCCCAACCCAGGGCACTGCACACCCCCAGCCCCTTTGCATTGCACCAGGGCCTTTACACACTACCCCAGCGCCCCTCCAACCCCCCCATGCACCACACACGAGCTCCTCAAACCCCCTTGTGCACCACACACGAGGCTCCCACCCCCTTGTGAACCACACAAGAACCCCCACCTGTCCCGGTGCCCCCCATCCCACTGCCCCCATCCCGTCACCCTGCTCCCCCACCCCTCGGGGGCCGACCTTGACGCCGCGGATGCGGAACTCGGCCAGGGCACGGCGCATCTTGGCGGCGGCGGAGGGCTGATCGGGGCCGTGCGCCACCACCTTCACCAGCAGCGAGTCGTAGTGCGGCGAGATGAGCGCGCCCTGGAAGGCGGAGGCGCCGTCCAGGCGGATCCCCATCCCCTCCCCGCTGCGGAACACCTGCGGTGGCACCCGGGGTGCCAGGAGACCCTTCAGAGACCGCTGTGGGCGCTGGGGTGTCCCATGGGATTGTCCCAATGGGGTGTTCCAGCGGTGCCCCAAGGGGTGCCCCAGGGGCGCACCTCGATGCGGCCGGTGTCGGGCTGGAAGCCGCGGGCCGGGTCCTCGGTGGTGACGCGGCACTGGATGGCGCAGCCATTGACACGGATCTTGTCCTGCTCCAGCCCCAGCTCCGGCAGCGACCGGCCCGCGGCCACCTGCAACTGCGCGTGGACCAGGTCCACGCTGACGAGGGGTCACAAGGGGGCCCAGGAACCCCCACTGCTGACCCACGCCTGCCCGTAGGGCAGCCATAGACCCGCATCTCCAACAGCATCAGCACATGGAGCCATATCTCCCACAGGCATCTCCCACCTCCCCAGAGACCTGGCATCCAGGTGCCCCCCTCATCCCTTTGCACTCCCCAGGACCCGGTTTTGGGGGGTCCCCCCCGCACGCACCCCGTGATCTCCTCGGTGACCGTGTGCTCCACCTGCAGGCGCGAGTTGACCTCGATGAAGTAGTAGCTCCCGCTCTGATCCACCAGGAATTCCACCGTTCCCGCGTTCTCATATCCCACCTGCAGCCCCCCCACCGTGTCAGGCCGGAAACAGGGGCACCCCCACAGCAGGGGGGGCACCCCCAAAGGTCTGTGGGCCCACTTGGGTGGTTCCAGCCCTGGTGATGGGTGCAGCCCCTCCCCCGGCTCTTGGGTGTCCCCCCCACGTTCTCCCGGGTCTCCCCATGGATTCTGGGGGGTCCCCCATGGCCTTCCCCCCAGTTCCTGTGTCCCCCCATGTTCTGCCCTGGTGATGGGTGCAGGCCCCTTCCAGAACTCCTGCGTTTCCCCATTTTCTCTTTACATCCTCCCCCCCCCCCAATTCCTGACTCTCCCCTACATTCTCCTGCATCCCCTGCATGGATTCCTTGGTGTCCCCACATTCTCCTGGAATTCTCCCCATGGATTGCTGCGAGACCCCGTGGTCTCCCCCCACCCAATTCCTGGGTCCCTCCCCCATGGATCCATTTGCTGTCCCCACGTTCTCCCGTTCCGCACCCCTTCCTCCCGGGCACCCCAATGCATCCCTGGCCCCCGTCGCGCCCCGCGGCGCCCCCGTGCGGCAGCGCTCGGTACCTGCCGCGCCAGACGCACGGCGTCGCTCGCGAGGCGCTCCCGGAGCTGCGGCTGCAGCCGCGCCGCGGGCGCGATCTCCACAACCTTCTGGTGCCGGCGCTGCACGGAGCAGTCCCGCTCGTGCAGGTGCACCACGTGCCCGTGCTGGTCCCCTGCACCGGGACCGGGCCGGGTCACACCGGGACACGGGGACCCCCCCCCCCCATCCCAGCCCGTCCCGCACCACCAGTCCCATGCGGACGCCCCAAACCCCACTTTGGCCCGGGGGACCCCCCTGAATCCAGGAGCAGCTGCCAAAGGCACCCCCAGAGACTGCCCAGAAAGCTCCCAGGTTCACAAGAACCCCCCAAAGACCTCCCCAGAAGCCCCAAGGGCCCCCCAAAGACCTCCCCAAAAGCCATAAAGACCCTCTAAATCCTCTAAAAGATGCCCCAAAATGCCCCAAGTCCCCCCAGAGCACCCTGGGGTGCCACCCAAAAGCCACAAAGCCCCTCCAAATCCCCTCATAACCACCAGAAAGCCCCCAGAGACTCCCTCCAAATACCCCCAAAAGCACAAATAAGCCCCTAAGAAGCTCAAAAGCCCTCCCAGATCCTGCTCAGATTCCATAGGGATCCCCTTGGACCCCCCCGTCCGTACCCAGGATCTGGACCTCGATGTGCCGGGGCCGCTCAATGAACTTCTCCACGAAGAGGTCCCCGTTG
Organism: Ara ararauna; assembly: GCA_028858755.1. Classification (NCBI taxonomy): domain Eukaryota; kingdom Metazoa; phylum Chordata; class Aves; order Psittaciformes; family Psittacidae; genus Ara; species Ara ararauna. The sequence goes on from CM054404.1 coordinate 72,390, forward strand.
CCGAAGGCAGCCAAAGCCTCGGAGGAGGCGCGGGAGAAGCTCTCCTCCAGCTCCTGCGATGGAGCGTGGTTGGGACAGGCCTGGAATGCCGGGGGACCCCCGGGCCCAGCACCCCACACACAATGGGGGTGCCCTGCACCACCCACGGGTGCCTGCGCGCACCCCACATGTGCCTGGAGGGCCCCACCATGCGCATGGGGCCTTCTGAACCACTGAGAGCATCCCAGGGAATTGGGGATATGGGGATTTGAGGGGGGGGGCCGTGGGATGTGGACATCGGGCTCCCATGGGGGGGCTCCCATGGGGGGGCTCCCATGGAGGGGGCTCCCATAGGAGGGCTCCCATAGGAGGGCTCCCACGCAGGGGGCTCTCATGGGGGGGCTCCCATGGGGGGGCTCCCATGGAGGGGGCTCCCACGGAGGGGCTCCCATAGGAGGGCTCCCATGGGGGGGGCTCCCATGGGGGGGCTTCCATGGGGGGGCTCCCATGGAGGGGGCTCCCATGGAGGGGCTCCCATGGAGGGGGCTCCCATGGAGGGGGCTCCCACGGAGGGGCTCCCATGGAGGGGGCTCCCATGGAGGGGCTCCCATGGGGGGGCTCCCACGGAGGGGCTCCCATGGAGGGGGCTCCCACGGAGGGGCTCCCATGGGGGGGCTCCCACGGAGGGGCTTCCATGGAGGGGGCTCCCATGGGGGGGGCTCCCGTGGGGGGGGCTCGGTACCTGCGGCGCTCGCACCACCCTCATGCCGCGGCCGCCGCCGCCGTGCGCCGCCTTGAGGATAACGGGGAAGCCGACGTTGAGCGCGAAGTCCCGCGCCTCGGCCAAGCCCGACACGGGCGACGGCGTCCCCGGCACCACGGGCAGCCCTGGGGGGGGCGGGAGGGGTCACCGCTGCACACAGCGCCCGCGGCACCCCCTATAGCAGCCGATAACCACCTATAGCATCCTATAGCCCCCAGAGCACCCTATAACCACCTATTGCATTGCAGACCCCCCTAGAGCAGCCAACAACCACCTATAACACTCTAACACTCTGTAACACTCTCTGGCCCCCCAAACAATCCCATACCCCCCATAAACCCCCCAATATTCCCTTTAATCCCCCAAATAACCCCATACCTCCCCAAATAACCCTTTTACTCCCCTATAGTCCCCCCAAACAATCCCATAGCCCCCCAGTTGACCCCATATCCCTCTACACCCTCCAAATAACCCCTTTGCCTCTACATACTCCCCCCAAATAATCCCTTTACTGCCCCATACACCCTCCAAACACCCCCTTTATCCCCCTATAGCCCCCCCCAAACAACCCCATACCCCCCTATAGCCGCCCTATGCCCTCCTCCCAAGCCCCCCGTGCCCACCAGCAGCGATGGCGATGGCTCGAGCCTCCACTTTGTCCCCCATCTGGCGCACGACGGCCGGGGGGGGCCCCACAAACCGGACCCCCGCATCCAGGCAGGCCTGGGCGAAGGCAGCGCTCTCGGACAGAAACCCGTATCCCGGGTGGATCGCATCCACCCCGTTCTCCTGCCATGGGAATGGGATGGAGGGGCAGGGACAGGGATGGGGAGGACACAGGGAATGGTGGGGAAAAACATGGACTGGGGGGGTCATGGGGATACCCGAGGCACATACTATGGGTTCCCCACATGAACCCCCATAGCAGACCTGGGTACATCCCTATGGAGCACACGCATCTCCCCCATCCCATGGGACCCACATATGCCCTGCTAAAGGAACCCAGGCACATCCCTACGGAACACCCATGTATCCTCTCATCCATAAAACCCAGATGTCCCCCAACCCCATAGGACCCAGATGTGCCTCCATACGGTACCTGGCACATCCCTCATGTCCCCATGTCCCCCCATAGGGCATCCAGGCCCATCCCTATGGAGCACATGTGTGTCCTCCCACCCCACAGAATGCAGATGTGCTCCCATAGGGCACCCAGGCACATCCCTATGGGTCACCCAGATGTGCCCCCATAGGGTACCCAGGCACATCCCTATGGGTCACCCAGATGTGCCCCCATAAGGCACCCAGGCACATCCCTATGGGTCTCCCAGATGTGCCCCCATAGGGCAACCAGGCACATCCCTATGGGTCACCCAGATGTGCCCCCATAGGGCACCCAGGCACATCCCTATGGGTCACCCAGATGTGCCCCCATAAGGCACCCAGGCACATCCCTATGGGTCACCCAGATGTGCCCCCATAAGGCACCCAGGCACATCCCTATGGGTCACCCAGATGTGCCCCCATAGGGTACCCAGGCACATCCCTATGGGTCACCCAGATGTGCCCCCACAGGGCACCCAGGCACATCCCTATGGGTCACCCAGATGTGCCCCCATAGGGCAACCAGGCACATCCCTATGGGTCACCCAGATGTGCCCCCATAGGGCAACCAGGCACATCCCTATGGGTCACCCAGATGTGCCCCCACAGGGCACCCAGGCACATCCCTATGGGTCACCCAGATGTGCCCCCATAGGGCAACCAGGCACATCCCTATGGGTCACCCAGATGTGCCCCCATAGGGCAACCAGGCACATCCCTATGGGGCACACGTGCACCCCCCATCCCATAGGGCTGCCCCCCGTGCCGGGTACCTGCGCCACGCGGATGATGTCGGGCACGTGCAGATAGGCCTGCACCGGGGGCAGCCCCCGCCCCACCAGATAGGCCTCATCTGCCTTCTGCCGGTGCATCTGCCCCGTGTCCTGCTCTGAGTACACGGCCACGGTGCGGATCCCCAGCTCCGTGCAGGCCCGGAACACGCGGATGGCGATCTCACCTGCGGGACAGGGACATGGGGAACAGCCCACTGGAGTCATCCCATCCCATTGGGAACACAGGGACACCCTGTTGAGGACACCCCATCCCACTGGGGACACCCCACTGGAGTCATCCCATCCCATTGGGAACACAGGGACACCCTGTTGAGGACACCCCATCCCACTGGGGACACCCCAACCCGCTGGGGTCATCCTATCCCATTGGTGACATCACATCCCATCAGGAACACAGGGACATGGGGAACAGCCCATTGCACCGGGGACAACCCATCTCGCTGGGGTCATCACATCCCATTGGGGACACAGGGATATGGGGACACCCCATCCCACTGAGGACACCGCATCCCATTGGGAACATCCCAATGGCAACACCCACTGGGGACACCCCATGGGGAGACCCGGGGGTGGGGGAGGACCCAAGGGCCATGGGGGGATGGAGGGGACAAAGTGTGGACCCAGAGCACAAAGGGGGGTTCAATGGCTGCGGGGGTGCCCCGGGGGGGTCCCAGGCGCCCGCACTCACCCCTGTTGGCCACCAGGACCTTGCGGATGGGCTGATAGCTGACGGGGCGCCGGGTGCTGGGGGGGCCCCGCAACAGCCGCAGCCCCAGCAGGGCCCGGCCCCCGCGGGGGAGGCACAGCTGGAACATCTGGGGGGGGACACGGGGGGGTCACAGACACCGGTTGGGAGGGGTCATGGGGCAGCGCCCCTCCCTCCAAACCCCCATTGCACAACCCCATATGAGACAGTGGAGAATCTTCCCCCCCTTCCCAATCCTCCTCTCGCCCCCCCCTTCCCAGAATGGATCCAAACATCACCTTTCCCCCAGAGCCCTTTGACCTCCCCCCCCCCCGCACAACCCTTATAGGAGACAGCGGAGAATCTACCCCCTCTCTGCCCCCTCCCCCCGACCTTTCCCCCACTGCCCTTTGATCCTCATTCGGGACCCCCCTCCCCCTCCCCTTTCCAAAACCCTCTATAGAAGACACCAGAGAATCCCCCCCTCCCCCCCGCAACATCCCATAATGAACCTGGATCCCCCCCAACCAGCACTTAAGGGGGGGTGGGGCAGGACAGGTGTGTGCAAAACCCCCCTTGCACAAGCACCTCCCTTGCACAAGCGGCTCTTGCCATGAGCACAAGCACCCCACCAACATGAGCACCCATTGCACAAGGACCCCCCCAGCACAAGCACCCCTCGCACAAGGACCTCTCCAACACGAGCACCCCCCCGCCCGAGCACCCCCCTAACACAAGCACCCATTGCACAAGCACCCCCCCAGCACAAGCACCCCTCGCACAAGGACCCCCCCAGCACAAGCACCCCTCACACAAGGACCTCTCCAACACGAGCACCCCCCCGCCCGAGCACCCCCCTAACACAAGCACCCATTGCACAAGGACCCCTCCAACACAAGCACCCATTGCACAAGCACCCCCCCAGCACAAGCACCCCTCGCACAAGGACCCCCCCCAGCACAAGCACCCATTGCACAAGGACCCCCCCAGCACAAGCACCCCTCGCACAAGGACCCCGCCAACACAAGCACCCATTGCACAAGGACCCCCCAGCACAAGCACCCATTGCACAAGGACCCCCCAGCACGAGCACCCATTGCACGAGCACCCCTTGCACAAGGACCTCTCCACCACGAGCACCCCTCTAACACGAGCACCCCCCAGCACGAGCACCCCTCGCACGAGCACCTCTCTAACATAAGCACCCGTCGCATGAGCACCCCTCGCTCAAGGACCCCTCCAACGCGAGCACCCCCCGCCCGCACACATCACCTTCATCGCGCCCCTTTGCACGCCCCCCCCTTGCGCACGGCTCCGTCGCACGGAGCCCCCCCCCCCCCCCCCGCACAGATACCTCTGCCCCGCCGGTCCCGCGCGCCCCCGCGCTGCGGCTCTGCCCGCTCCCCGCACGCGCCCCCCGCGCACGCGGCCCCGGCTGCCCCCGCGGTGAATCATTGACCTGGGGGCAAAGTCCACGCGGCCCCGCACGGCCCATAGGGACCCTTCATTCAGCCCCACGGGGCGCCTACGGACCCACACAGCCCCATATAACCCCACGGGGCACGTTCAGCCCCACAGGATCCCGCGCAGCCCCATAAGGACCCGGCGGGCACACACAGCCCCGCATGACCCCATAGCGCACACACACCCCATACAGCTCCGTAAGGACCCCCACGCCCCCACTCCGCCCCGCATGGCCCTGTGGGGCACTCACAACCCTGTGCAGCCCCACACCGCCCCATCTGCCCCACAGATGAGCTGCCCCGTGGGGCCAAACTGCCCGCAGGGGTCCATACGGGGCTCTGGGGGGGTCCCAAGCCCCAGAGGGGCTCCGGGCCCTATGGCGGATGCGGTCTATGGGGGGGCACCAACCCCTATGGGGGGGTCCGGGCCCTATGGGGAGGTCCTACGGGGAGGAGGGGTCACGTGGGGCCGTGGGTCACGTGGCCCCCGGTGTCCCGCTCTCTCCCCGTCAACTCACCGCTGCGCGACCGCAACCGCTGCTTCCCCCCGCGCCCCGCTAGCCACGCCCCCCTGGCCTCCTATTGGCCAGCGCTGGGCACGCCCCCTCCGAACCGCTACTCGCCCCGCCCCTTTACCGGAAAGGGCCGCTTCTTATTGGCCCGCCCCTCCGAGCTCGCCTTGCTATTGGTTAAAAGCTCCGCCGTCCCGCTGTAAGACCCCGCCCATCGCGCGGTCGCGTCACGGTCGCCCCGAGGCTCCGCCGCCGGCGCGGGATTGGCTGAAGGCGCGGGGTGGGCGGGGCCACGGGGGGGAGGGGGCGGGGCTTGGTGACCGCCGCGCCCCTCCCCGCGGGGGCTGAGGGGCGCTCCCCCCCACCGCTTGGGGGCGCCCTACGCGCGTGCTCGTCTCTATAGGCGCCGGCCTGCTTTAGGGGGTCTCCTATACGAGCTGTGCACGGCCTGGTTTGACCGGCGCTATATGACCCCGCTATAGGGACTGCCTACCCTATAGCTCCCCCCACCCCTTAATCTATAAGGGACATCATCTGACCCACAGCAGTCTGTAGGTCTCACCCGTGAGGTCACCCTACCCCCTCTAGGAGGCACCCTATGGCGCTATAGGGTAACCTATGGGACCCTCCCATACCCTCTCTGTCCCTATAGCGCTCACCCCACAGCCCGCAGCCCCTATAGGCACCGTATAGAGCTCAGGACTACACCTCCCATCATGCACCACGCGCCGGCAGCGCGGTTGCCATGGCGACGCCTCTCCTTCCGCATGCGCAGGAGCGCGGGGGCTGCGGCGGGCGGGGGGCGATGTGCGCGTGCTTGGGGCGGGGAGGGTGGAGGGGAGGGGGAGGCGGCGCATGCGCGGTGCCGCCGGCAGTCGGTGCGTGGCCGCCGCGCGGGACGGAGGCGCAGGGCCGCGGCTCCGCAGCGCCGCCATGGCCGAGCCCGAGCCCCGCTCCGCGCAGTCCCCGCTCGTGTCCTCCTCCTCCGAGCCCGGCCACGCACAGCCCCAGCGCGGAGCCCTCTCCTGCGCCGGTAAGGGCTCAGCGCGGCCCGGGGGCCCTGAGGGAGGGGTGGGCGTGAGGTGGATGCCGGGGGGGGGGGGGGGGGAGCTGTGGGGCAAGAGGCGTATATGAGGGTAGGTGCAGCAGATAGAGGGTTGTGGGGCACGGATGTGGGGAGCAGAGGCCTTTATGGCGCAGCTGCAGGGGAAAGAGGTCTGTATAGGGGTAGGTATAGGTGAAAAAAGCCTATATGGGGGAAGGCATAGGGGAATCGCGTTTATATGGGGGCAGGTATAGCGGAAAGTGGCCTCTGGAGGGCCAGAGATGGGGGAATCAGGCCTTTAGGGAGGTAGATACAGAGGAAAGAGGTCTATGTGGGGGCAGATGTGAGGGGAAGAGGCTTGGGGGGGGCAGATAAGGGGAGGAGGGACCTTTGGAGGGCCGGATATAGGGGAAGGAGGCCTATGAGAGAGCAGATATGAGAGGATGAGGCCTATATAGGAGTGGATATAAGGGAAAGAGGCCTTTGGAAGGGTAGGTATACCAGATGGGGGCTGTAGGGGGTAGATGTGGGGAGAAAAAGCCTTTGGGGGACAAATACGGGGGAAAGAGGCCTCTGTGGGGCAGATATGAGATGAAGTGGTCTTTAGGGCTGCAAATGTGAGGAGATGGAGCTTTGGGAAGGCAAATACAGAGGCAAGAGGTATTTTGGGGGTAGATATAGGGGGTGAAAGGTCTTATGGGGTAGCTATAGGGGGCAGAGGTCTATATGGGTCAGCCACGGGGGGTATCGGCACATCCCACCCCTCATCCCTCAGGATTGGGGTGAAGTGGGGCCGTTGCTACAGGTTTTGGGATGCTCTTGGGCTGCTCCGTCCATCTGCCCCATGGAGGGGGGATTTGGGGGGTCCCTTTGCCCCCCATTGAGCCCCCCCACCCGGGTCCCCAATCGCCGCCGTTGCGCCCCAGTTCCTGTCATTCCCCCCCTATTTTCCCCTTGGGATACCCCAAACCTGAGGGGTTCACCCCAAATATCGCATGGGGGTGATGGGGAAGGGGGTTCGGCGCCGAAAGCGAGGGGGCAGATGGAGGTTTTGGGGTGCCCAGATGCTGTTTGTGCTCCGGATCCCTGCTGCAAACAGGGGGACCCCCCCCCAGGTTTGGTCAGAGATGGGGCTCCATTGATGGAAGAGACACAATGGCACTCCAAAAAGGGGGAAAACCTGGATCGTCCCCCCAGGATCCTCCCATTGCATGGGGACAAGCATGAAACCGCCGGCAGCGCCTTAATGTGGGATAAACCCGATGGGAACTGAGACTCCAAGCACAGGGTTTGGGGGTTCTCAATGCCCCTCCCCCTTACTCTGCCCATTTTGGGGGTGAAGAGGCAGCACTGGACCCATTCTGGGGGGGTTTCACCCCAAAACCCCATCGGCACCTGATAGAGACAGCAGAGACGTGGAGGTGGAGCTGCGCCGCAATGAAGCCTTGGGCGGGGGGGGGGGGGGGGTTGTAGTTGGGGTCAGGTTTGGGAGGGCCCCCCCAGGGCTCTCACCTCTGTGTTCTCTTGCAGATCCCCCCTCTGCTTCCTCTTCCTCCTCCTCCTCTCAGCCCGTTTCTCTCTTTGCGGCCGCACCAGGCAAGTGCCCCCCCCCTGGCCCCCTCCTGCACCCCAAGATGGGAAATGTCGGGGGGGGGGTGTGCGCAAAGCCTGAACCTTAAACTCCCCCCCCGTGATTTGGGGGGGATCAGGGCTGGTTTGGGGGCCCCAATGGCACAGCTCTGGGGGGTGGAGGGGGCTAAAATCTGCCCCTGTTTAGGGGGGCTTTGCCTGGGGTTCATTTTTTTTGGGGGGAAGGGTCCTGATACCCCCCCCAAAATGGGTCTGGGGGGAAACCCCCCCCCAAAAGGGACATTTTTCTTCTTTGCCTGCTGCTTAACACTGCGTCTTCTGCTTCCTGGGGGGCTGCCCCACAACTTCCCCTCCTCCCACCCCACAGCTTCCCCCCTCCCCTTACCCCCTGGCTGCTGCTAGTGCTTTGCAAACACCCCCCCCCCCCCGCCCAGGGCCCCCCCAGGAGGATTTGACTGTTTTGCCATGGTTTGGCCTCAAACCCCATTGGAGGCACCTGTGCCGCGACCCCCCCTACCCCGTGCATGGGACTGGGGGGACACGGGAATGGACACCCCAAAACCCGCCTTGGATCAACCCAAATCCCACCTTGGAGACTCAAAAACCATCCCTGGATCAACCCAAAACCTACCCTGGAGACCCCAATCCCTCCTCCTCACCTTGGAGGACCCCAAAGCCAACCTTGGATCAACCTAAAATCCTCCTTCAAACCCTGGAGCACCCCAGAACCAACCTCTCAACCTTGGAGCACCCCAAAACCCATCTTGGACACCCCAAAACCACCTCCCAATGTTGGAGGACCCCAAAACCATCTTTAGAGCACCCCAAAACCTACCTTGGAGTGCACCAAACCCCTTCTCCCAACCTTGGAGCCCAAACCCAACCTTGGATCAACCCAAACCCCTCCTTCCCACCTTGGAGCACCCTAAAACCTGCCTTGGAGACCCCAAAACCCATCTTGGAGGACCCAAAAACCCACCTTGGAACACCCCAAACCCTCCTCACCTTGGAGGACCCCAAAACCAACCTTGGATCAACCCAAACCCCTCCTTCCAACCCTGGAGGACCCCAAAGCCAACTTTGGAGGACCCAAAATCCTTCCTCCCCATCTTGGAGGAGCCCAAGCCCCATCTTGGAGACCCAAGAACCCATCTTGGAGACCCCAAAACCAACCTTGGATCAACCCAAACTCCACCTTTGAGACCCCAAAACCAACCTTAGAGGACCTCAAATCCTCCTCCCCACCTTTGAGCACCCCAAAGCCTACCCTGGAGCACCCCAGAACCTGCCTTGGATCAACCCAAAACCTTCCTTCAAATCCTGGAGGACCCCAGATCCCCCCTGCCCATCTTGGAGACCCCAAAACCAACCTTGGAGGACCCCAAAACCCACCTTGGAGACCCTAAAGCCATCCCTGGAGCACCCAAACCCGCACCATCCTGCCCCCATAGCAGCGGCTGGGGGTGGCGGCGCCCATATTGGGGTCCCCCCCATCCCTGCAGCCCCAGTTCAGGTGGTTTTAGCCCAAATCGAGCCTCCCCCCCTTCATGGCCGGTTTTGGGGTGGGGGCGCCCCCTCTTTGTGCCGCCGCAGGACCCGCTGCCCCCCCCCCCGCATGGCTGTGCCGATGGACGGGGGGAACACCCCATGGGGTGCATGCGGGACCCCCATTCCCGGAATTCCCACCCTCCGTCTGATGTTTCCTCCCCTCTCTCCGGCCCCAGCGGCTGCGGGGGGGCGAGGAGGAGCCTTTGTCCCAACCCCCCCCCCCTCATCCAACGGGATTCCCGCTCCGAAGGAATCGGATTCCCCGGAATCGCCCTTTGAGGTGGTGCCGGATCGTGCCGCCTTCGACCGGGAATACGGCCCCGGGAGCATCCCGATGGCGGAACGGGAAGTGCTGAGCCAGATCCCGGAGGATCGAGTCTGCGACTTCCCGGTGAAAGCCCGCACTGGGAATGGCATTCCTGGCCTTCCAGCCAAGCTTCCCACTGGATTATCCCGACAAGCATCCGGCACGGCCGCGGCCTTGGAAGAGGTGTCCAAGTGCGTGCGGGAGATGCACAGCTTCACCAGTGAGCTGCTCAGCTGGGATTTAGTGGAGAGGAACGGCGGGAATGGGAATAGCGCCGGGAATCCCGGCCCCGCCGAAGCCGACAGCTCCGGCGACTCCGACGACACCGTCATCGAGGAGGCGCCGATGGAGGAAACCCCATTCCCAATCCCGCCCGGAGCCAACCCCATTCCCAACCCCATTCCCGCGGCCCGGGACTGGGAGGAGGAGCGCCTCACCCTGCGGGCGCTGCAGGAGCTGGGGGAGCCCCCTCGGGAGCCCCCCGATCCCAGCGGGAGTGCGGCTGAGCCCCCCCCTCCCGCGGGGCGGCCGCTGCTCCTCCAGCCCAGCCTGGCAGGTAAAGCTCAGCCTCTGGCCCCAAACGCGCCCTTTTTAGACCCAAAACAGCGCCGAGTCACCCCCAAACCGGCGGGGGGGGGGAAGGGAGGCTCCAGCCCCATAGTGCTGCCTGTTAATGGGGGGGAGGGGGGGCCGCGCCTGTGTCTGCCTCATTTTGGGTTGAAAAAAGGGGATTTTGGGGTGCACCCCGCCACTAGATTGGAGCACGTTAATTAGTGTCTGTGATGGGGGGGGATATTCAATGCCTGTAATGAAGGTTGAGAGTTAATTAATGCCTGTAATGGGGGGGGTGTTAATGCCTGTAATGAGGGGGTATTAATGCCTGTAATGGGGGGGTGTTAATGCTTGTAATGGAGGGGGTTACTTAAGGCCTGTGATGGGGAGGAGGGTTAATTAATGCCTGTGGGGGGGGGGAGGATTAATTAATGCCTGTGGGGGGGAGGGTTAATTAATGCCTGTAGGGGGGGAGGGTTAATTAATGCCTGTAGGGGGGGAGGGTTAATTAATGCCTGTCGTGGGGGGGTTATTAATGCGTGTACCCGGAGGGGCGCAGTTAATTAGCGCCTATGTTAATGAGGTACAAAGGGGGGGGGGGGATGGAGCTGAAGCCGCCAGCGCAGGGTCGGGGTCAGCGCGGGCCGCGGGGGGGGGGGGGCGCTGTTTCCCGCTCCATGTCCATGTCCGTCCCCCCCCCCGCAGCGCGGGAGCTGTTGCTGTGGCGGGACCCGCGCCGCTCCGCGCTCGTGCTCGGCGCCAGCCTCGCGCCGCTGCTGTCGCTCGCCGCGCTCAGCGCCGTCAGCGTCTGCGCGCACGTGGCGCTCGCGCTGCTCTGCGTCACCGTGAGCACGCGCGCGGCGCGCGGGCTGCTGCAGGCGCTGCACCGCGCCGAGGAGGGGCACCCGTTCCGGTGAGAGGCGTTTGGGGTTCAAAGGGGGGTGCGGGGGGGTCGCAGGGGGGGTTTGGGTGGCCCCCCCCCCATCTCAGAGCTGGGTATGAGCTTGGCCCCAGGACCTTCCGCTGTTGGGGTGCAAAGGGGGCTCTTAGGGAGTGGAGGGGGGCTTCAGGGTGCGGGAGGATTCGGGGTTGAAAGGGTGATTTTGGGGTGCAAAGGGGGGTTCAAAGCGGGGTTAAAGGATGGGTTTAGGGTGCAAAGGGGGGGTTTTGGGCGTGGAGGGGTGTTGGGGTGCAGGAGGATTCATGGGGGTTGAAAGGGTGATTTTGGGGTGCAAAGGGGGGTTCAAAGCGGGGTTAAAGGATGGGTTTAGGGTGTAAAGGGGGGTTTTGGGCGTGGAGGGGTGTTGGGGTGCAGGAGGATTCATGGGGGTTAAAGGGTGATTTTGGGGTGCAGACGGTGCTGCTGGGCCCCCGCTAACCGTGCCCTCCCCCCACAGCGCGTACCTGGAGCGGGACATCACCGTGTCCCCGGAGACGTTTCACGCTGCGGTCGCCGCCGCCGCCCCCCACCTGAACCGAGCACTGCGGCTGCTGCTGCGCCTCTTCCTGGTGGAGGACCTGGTGGATTCCCTCAAGGTAACAGCGACCCCGGGACCCCCAAATCCCTCCTTTGTCCCCCCCGGGTCCCCCAAATCCCTCCTTTATCCCCCCCGGGAGCCCCAAATCCCTCCTTTACCTCCCCCCGGGCCCCTAAATCCCTTCTTTACCCTCCCTGGGACCCCCAAATCCCTCCTTTACCCCCCCTGGACCCCCAAATCCCTCCTTTACCCCCCCCGGGAGACCCAAATCCCTCCTTTACCCCCCCCCGGGAGCCCCAAATCCCTCCTTTACCCCCCCCCCCGGCACTCCCAAATCCCCCTTTTACCCCTCCGGGACCCCCAAATCCCTCCTTTATCCCCCCCGGGTCCCCCAAATCCCTCCTTTATCCCCCCCAGGACCCCCAAATCCCTCCTTTATCCCCCCCGGGACCCCCAAATCCCTCGTTTACACCCCCCCCGGACCCCCAAATTCCTCCTTTACCCCCCCCGGGACCCCCAAATCCCTCGTTTACAACCCCCCCGGACCCCCAAATCCCTCCTTTACCCCCCCGGACCCCCAAATCCCTCCTTCCCCCCCAGCTGGCTGTGTGCATGTGGCTGCTGACCTACGTTGGAGCTGTCTTCAATGGCATCACCCTCCTCATCCTCGGTGAGAACCGGGCTCTGCTCCCACGCCCCCCTCTAAAAGACCCCCCCAGATGTGTAATGGGGGGGACAATAATAACGCTATGGGGGGGTTGCCCCCCTCTTGGTGATCCTGAACCCCCTTTTCCTCCCGCAGCTGAGCTCTTGGCCTTCAGCGTCCCACCCCTCTATGAGAAGTACAAGGTGAGCCCCACAATACACCTGGAACAGCCCCAAAAGGAAGGGGGCACCCCCAGAATGAAGGGGGGCACCTCGAAATGGGGGGGGCACAACAGAACTGGGGGTTCCTCCCTTGAACTCCCTCCTCTTCCTCCCCAAAGGTGCAGATTGATCAATACGTGGCCATCGCCCGCAGCCACAGCAAGGACCTCATGGCCAAGTAAGTGCTGATGGGGCCCCCCCAGACTGTGCCCCCCCCTTTATCCCCATGGCCCCCCCACCATCTCCCAACCTCACCTCTCTCCTCTCCCCTTTCCCATAGGATCCAGGCGAAAGTCCCGGGCTTGGCCAAGAAGAAGCCGGAATAAACCCCCCCCCAGGGGGGGAAATATTGGGGTCCCCCCCTATGGTGCCCCCCCAGTTCATTGCCCCCCCCCACCCCCCAAGCTCGTGCAACCCCTCCATATCTCACAGTGGCGTCTGTTTGTCCCCCACCCCCGAGCACCCCCGAACCTTGGACTTGGGGCCCCTCTATGGGGCTATTTGGGGGGGGCCACACTCCAAACCCCCCCTGGGCCCCCCCCCAGCGCATCCCCCTCTTTATTTTTTTAATGTTAATTAAGGTGAGATGTCTGTAACTGCTGTAAGTGGGGGGGAGGGGGGCAAAGCCCCATCCCCCAAACCGCACTGCACCCCCCCCCAGCCCCCCAAATCTATGGGGTGAGAGGGGGGGAAATTGGGACACCCCCCCCCAGAGCCGCCCGCGGGGACGTGGCATCAATAAAGCACCACGATGGGTGGTTGTGCCCCCCCCCCCCCCCCCTTGTCGCTGTGTGGTCCCAAATCTGCCCCCACCCCGAGTGTCCCTGTGCCCCCCCACAGGTCGTTCCATGTGGGGACGGGTTTATTATGGGATGCATGTACAAAAGGGACACATACACATAAATAGGGTGATGCCGGGGGGGGGGGGGGGGGCAGTGACACTGGGGGGACACACGCACCCCCATAGGTGCCACCTTGGGGGGGGGGTCTCAGTGTCACCCCCTCCCCCCGGTGTCGCTGCCCCAGGGCTCAGATGGTGCAGGCAGAGGTGGCCCCGGGGCGCAGGGACAAGAGGGGGGGCCCCCGGTGGCCACAGCGCCCCCCCGCACTCTCTTGGTCTTCCTCTTCCCTGGCGGCCGCTCCTTCCTCCTGCTCAGGGCTGGGGGCCTGGGGGGCTGCAGGGACAGCGCCTGTGTCCCCCCCACACCCCATTTACCACCGGTGACCCCATGGCCCCCCCGGTGGCCCTGTACCCCGCAGCTCCCACTGCCTCATGTCCCCAACACCCCCAGCGTCCCCATGATCGCCTGTATCCCCATTGCGCCCGATGTCCCCGTTCATCCCCATTACCCCCAGTGTCCCCCTGTGTCCCCATTGTTCCCGGTTGCCTCTGGTGCCCCCATATCCCCACAGCCCCCACTGCACCTCATGTCCCCAACACCCCCAGTGTCCCCATTTGTCTCCATGGTCCCCGTTTATCCCTATGGTCCCCAGCACCCCCATTGTCCCCGTTGTCCCCCCCCACGCTCTGACCCGCTGCCGCTCGGCGCTGCCGCAGGGCTCCGGGGTGCGCGGCCAGGACGTGGCGCCGGATGTCCCCGAGGTGCAGCGAGGGCAGGGCCCGGGCGCACAGGAGGCAGCGCAGGCGCCTGCCCCCCGCCTCCAGGTCCAGCAGCAGCTCGGCCCGGAGCCACCCCCGGAGCGAGTCCCCGGTGCCCGCGGGCGCGGGGGGCGCTTTGGAAGCGCGGGGACGGGAGGAGGGGGCTGCGGGGATGGGGGTTAATGGTGGGGGACGAGAGGGGACACGCGGGGGGCATCTTAGGGACACGTGAACGGCTGCGGGGGCACCCTCGGGGCGTGGAGGTTTGGGCCGGGGGGGGGCTTTAGGACCCAGCGCATCCCCTGGAGCGCGTTCCCACGGGTCGGGGGGCGGAGCTAAACCGGCATGGGCGTGGCCTGCGCGTGCCTGGGCGGGGCTTGTCTTAAAAGAGCAATGTGGGTATTTAAATGGGGCGTGGTCTGGCGGGGAGGAGGTGGGGCCCGTCTGTAAAAGGCGATGGGGGCGTGGCCAAGATGCAAATGAAGAGCGTTAAAGGGGCGTGGCTCAGACTGAAGGGGGGGCCCCACCGATGGGGGAGCGGGCGATCGGAGGAGGCGTGGCCTCTACTTAAAGGACACGGAGCAGCTTTAGGGGGTGTGGCCACATTTAAAGGGGCCGTGGCTCCACTTTGGGGTCCCCCCATTTGAAGGGGCCATAACCCCACGTAGAGGTCCACACTTTTAAAGGAGATGTGGCCACATTTGTAGGACTCCACCTCCGGGAGACCCCCATCAGCGCTCCCCACACTTTGGGCTTCAACCACAGCCCCCCAGTACCTGTCCCAGCGCCTCGGGGGGGTCCCTCAGGGTGGGGGCGAACCCCCAGACGTGCCTCCCATGAGCGGAGCACGTGCTGCTTCTCGCGGGGTCCCCAGGCTCCGGAATAGGGATGCTTCTGCCGGATGTGGCGCTTGATGGTGCTGAGCTTGAGGGTGGCGAGGGCACTGCCGCACACGAGGCAGAGCATCCCGTGCCGCGCCGCATTGAACTCCATCAGGTACTCGGCGCGCCACCGCTCGTGGTAGTACCGGCGGTGATCCCGGCCCGGGATCCGGCTCCGGCCCGGGCGCGAGGCTCGGGCGTCGCAGTGATCCAAGCTCCGGCGGCCTCCCCGCGGGCCCGGGGAGGCTGCGCAGGGAGGGAGGGAGAGGGATTTGGGGGCGTCCATGGGGATGGAAGGGACTTGGGGGCTCAATGGATGGGGTGGGGAGGGGATTTGGGGGGCTCCATGGGTTGCGGGAGTCATGGATGGGGAGTCCCCAGGGAGGAGGAAGCGTCTGAGGGTCACTGAGGGTCTTTTCGGGGGATGCTTATGGGGGAGGTTTTGGGCTCCTCAGGGGCAGCAAAGACGTGGGGGGGGTTGGGGTGGGATTTGGGGGGGTCTCTGGGGATGGAAGGGTATTAAAGGAGAACGAGGAGCTCTTAAAGGGGCAGCGTACCTGAATGGGCGGGGCTTGTCAAGCGGGATTTAAAAGAGGTGGGGCTTGTCAGGGGCGGGGCCCTTAAAGGGGCAGAGCAGAGAGGATGGGGGTGGTTAAAGGAGAGGATGTCTTAAAGGGACAGCAGCACCTCAAGGGGACAGGAGCATCTCAAAGGGACAGGGGTATCCCAAATTGGACGGGGGCACCTTAAAGTAACAGGAGCATCATAAAAGGACAGAGGCATCTTAAACGGGCAGGGGCATCTCAGATTGGATGGGGGCATTTAAGGGGACAGTAGCACCTTAAAGAGAAAGGGGTATCCTAAAGTGACAGAGGCATCTTAAAGGGGCAGGGGCATCCTAGACGATGACAGGGGCTGTCAAAGGGATGAAGACACCCCCAGGGCCGGGGCATGTCTTAAAGGGCCAGCATCGCTCCCATTGTGCATTAAGGGGTCTCCTTAAAGGGTCCGCCTCCCCCCATTCCCCCCCACCCCATCTCACCTGGGGGGTCCGGGTGCGGGCCCGGGCCGGGACCGGGTTGGGGGCTCGGGGGGTCCATGGTGGGGCCCGGGGCGGCAGCGGCGGTGGCTGGCAGGGGCCAACCGGGGTGGGGACGCCGCCGTGGGGCCCCTGGGGCTCCTTTAAGGGCTCCTGGGTAAATTTAAAGGGGCCGCACGCCTTTCCAATCCCCCCCGTGTCCCCCCCCCCAATAAGCCCGCCACGTCCCGGGGGGCTGAGGGGGGGAGCAATGAGTTGGTGTCCGGTCTCAGCCCACCCCCTCCCCAAATAGCGTGGCCCCTATAGAAAGGATTTTAAGGGGGGGGCAGAAGGGGGGAGGATGGGGAGCCCCTGGATGCTCCCCCCCCTGCAGCCCCCCTCCATTCCCACCCCCCCCCCTTCCCCGCGGCATCGCCCTGGGTCCTTGGGGTACCAAAGACCGCGGGAAAGCACCAGAACTCCCGACCCCCCGCCGCGGACCCCCCATTCCCCACTGGGGTCTCCAACGAGGACGGGGAGGGGGGGATTCGGCTCCGCTCGGGTGTTTCCGTCAGCGAGCGGGAAGCCCCGATGGCAGCCGAGGGGTGTTCGGGTCTTTCCGGACCCACTCGGGGAAGGGCGGCGGAGGCGGAGCTCGGCTGTTTCCGCCGCTGTCAGCGGAAATTGCCGAAGGCGGCTTCGAGTCTTTCCGCGGGAGGGTTGGGGGGGGGGGGTCGGTGGGAAGCATCGGCTGATTCCGGAGCGCCGCCGGAAACACCCGAGGCTCGGAGCCGACTCTCTCCGGAAAGAGCCGAAGAGGAGCAGGAGGCGTGTCGGGTGTTTCCGGCGCGGCGGCGGAAATGGCCGAGGGCCGGCGGCGGCCGCCATGTTGGGAGCCGCTGGGCGCTGCTGAGGAGGCGCCGCTCTGAGGCGGCCGCGCCGGGCGCAGCCGCCGCCCGCTCCGCGCTCCCCCCGTTCCCCGCTCCCGGTCCCCGCCCCGCCCCCCCCATGCCGCTGGCCTGGCCTCCCCCCGCTCCCTGAGCGCGGCCCGGGCTTCCCTACACCCCCCCCCCCCTCCCCGCACACCGCCTGCCGCGGCTTCCTTCTCCCTATCGCGATAGTCGCCGGCGGCCGTGGCGGGGGGGGGCTCGCCATGTCGAGCAGCGGTCGCAGCCCTCTGCCTACTGTCAACGAGAGAGACGCGGAGCAGGTACGGGCCGGGGGGGGGGGCAGGGCCCCGGGGGGAGCGCGGTCCGGCGGGGCTGGGGGCGATGCGGGGCTGCGGCCGGGGGGTGAGGGGAAAGCGGCGATCGAGGGCTCCGGGGGCCTTTTGTGAGGAGAAAGCGGAGTCGTAGGGTCCGTTTTGTGAGGGGAAAGTGTGGCTCGGAGGGGTCGGGGTCCGGGTTGTGAAGGGGAATGGGGGTGTGAGGGGGCTCGGGGCTGTTGTGGGGTGTGAAGGGGCTTTGGCTGAGGGGAAATGGGCGCTGAGGGCGTTTTGTGCGGGGAAAGGGGGATTTGAGGGGCTCAGGGGTCTCCTTTGGGGGAGGGAAGGGGGTTTTGGGGTGGGTGAGTAAAGGGAAATGGGGTCCGGGTGGGCCCGGGTCTGTTTTGTGGGAGGAACAAGAGGGGTCTGAGGGTAATTCTGGGCGGTAAAGAGCGGGTTTGGATGGGAGCCGGGCTGTTTGGGGGGGGGAATTGGGGGCTCGGGGGGGGCAAGGGCTCTGAGGAGGCCCTGGGGCATTTTGTAAGGGGAAAAGGGGGTCCTGGGCTGTTTGCTGAGGAGGGGGGGGGCGAGGGGCTCTGTCCCCCCCATGAGGGGAAAAGGGGATGAAGGGGCCTGGGGGGTGTTCTGAGGGTAAATGGGGGGTCCTGGGGCCCTCCATGAGAGCCCAAAGGGGGGGTCTAAGGGTGCGCTGTGCCCCCTGCAGGGAGGTCGGGGGGGGGGGTAGGCCCAGCTCCTCACAGCCCCCCATGGCCCCGA
Source organism: Ara ararauna (assembly GCA_028858755.1). Taxonomy (NCBI): domain Eukaryota; kingdom Metazoa; phylum Chordata; class Aves; order Psittaciformes; family Psittacidae; genus Ara; species Ara ararauna. The sequence continues at coordinate 90,557 of CM054404.1, forward strand.
CCCCCATGTGGGATGTGGGGCCCGGGCCGCCCGTTGCGGGCTCCTCTGTGGGACCTGGGGGGCTTTGTGGTGCCCCTGAGGGGCAGAGCGGAGTCACCCCAATGCGGGGCCATGGGGAGGGGCACAGGTTGCCCCCCGGCGGTGTGGGGCAGTTGGGGGGTGCCAGCCCCACACATTGCCCATAGCGGTGGGGTCCGGTATGTGCTGTGGGGCGCGAGATTTGGGGGTGTCACCGCTGTCACAGCCTCTGTGTCTTCCCCCCCCCCCGCGAGCGCCTCGGTGGCTGCGCGAGCGGGGTGTGGGGGTGGGAGCCCACCCCCTTCCCTGCTGTGCCCCCCCAAAACGGGCTGTGGGGGTGGCAGCGCTGCACGGCACAGGGGCTGTGGGGAGGGGGGAAAGGGGCTGGGGGGGGGCATCCCCAAAGGGATGTGGGGGCATCCGCACCCCCCCGAGATGGGGGGGGTTCACCCTCAATGTCTGTTCGGGGGGGAAGTATGCCCTCAATCCCTTTGGGGGGGCAGCTGGAGAGGGGGTCCCTCCCTTGGTTTTGAAGCTCCTAATTTGGGGGGGACCCCACTTACGGCTTGGAGGGCACAGCTTTCCTATAGCTGCACGGCACCCCCAGTTTGGGGGGGGGGCACCCCAAGTGGTGGTGAAGGACCCTGTTATGATGCTGCATTGGGCATGGGGGGGAATTTCCTGGGTGCCCCCAGCCCCGAGGACAGAGGTGGTGCCCCCCCTCCGCCCCCTCCAGCTCCACGGCCATCACCATGGTGTCGGGCCACCCCCTCCTCGCTTTGGGCCCTTTCCCTCTGTTTTTCCCTGTTGTTATGTAAGGATCGAGGGGAATAATTCCTGGATGGGGAGGAATTGGGGAGGGGGCGGCAGCGGCGATGGGGGGCGCAACTGTGTCCTTCCCCCCCCCCAGCCAGAGCTGGAATTGGGGTGTCTTTCCCCCCCCCGTGAGCTCCATCATGTACCATGGGCTGGGATGTGAGAGAGACCCAAAAATAACTGATTTGGCTGACATTTAGCACCAAAGCTGCTCCAGCACCTCCGGGGGGGGTACAGGGACTCCCCCCCCCCCCGAGCTGCTCCAGCACCTGCGGTGGGGGGGGGGGGGGGCACAGGAACACCCCCCCCAAAGTGGCTCCAGCACCTCGGGGGGGAGTAGAGGGACTCCCCCCCCCCGGGCTGCTCCAGCACCTGTGGAGGGGGGGGCACTGGAACACCCCCCCCAAAGTGGCTCCAGCACCTCGGGGGGGGGCACAGGGACCCCTCAGAGCTGCTCCATCGCCTCCTGTGGGGGGGGTACCGGCACCCCCCAGAGCTGCTCCAGCACCTTCGGGGGGGGGGGGGCACAGGGACCCCCCCCCCAAGCTGCTCCAGTACCTCCTGTGGGGGGACACAGGGACCCCCCAGAGCTGCTCCAGCACCTCCGGGGGGGGGGGGCACAGGGACCCCCCAAAGATGCTCCATCACCTCCTGGGGGGAGGGCACAGGGACCCCCAGAGCTGCTCCAGCACCTCCTGGGGGGGGGGGGCTCAGGGACCCCCAAGAGCTGCTCCATCACCTCCTGTGGGAGGGGCACAGGGACCCCCCCCAGAGCTGCTCCAGTGCCTCCTGTGGGGGGGCACAGGGACACCCCGACCTGGGTGCTGGTGCCTGGGTACCTGCACCTCTTCCTGCTGGGATCTTTAGATCCAAGGGGTGACATCACCCTGGCCCCAGTGACATCACTTTCAGCTGCAGTGATGTCACCCCTGGTTCCTCTGATGTCATCCCCCCATCTGAGTGACATTACCCCTGACCCTTGTGTTGTCACTGCCAACCCCAGTGACATCACTTCCAGCTCCAGTGACATCACCCTGGGCCCTGTGATGTCACCCCAACTCCAGTGACGTCACATCAACCTCTGTGACATCAGCTCCAGTGACATCACCCTGACCCCTATGATGTCATCCCAAGGACCCTTGACATCACCCCTGGCCACTGTGACATCACCCCTGGCCACTGTGACATCACCCTCACCCCGGTGACGTCACCCCCACAACCACTCCAGCGCCAATTCCCACCACTTTGCCTCCATCTCCAACCGAACCAACCCCTTCCTGCCCCAACGCGTCTCCTCCTTCCCCTTTCCCACTCTATTTTCACCCCATACCCCCCCCAACCGCTGCCTCCCGCCCCATCCCGCGTCATTCCCAACCGGTCGAGCCGGTTCGGCGCTCCGTGGGGAGCTGAACTCCCGGAGCTTCCGCCACAGCCCCTGGGCAGTGCCGGCGCTGCCGCGGGCTCGGCCGCCTTGGGGTCGCCCACGGTGAGTCCCCCCCATGGAGCCGGCTGGGACGGGACAGGACAGGGGGAAACTGAGGCCCTGGGGCGCCGGGAATGCCACGGCCCCCCCCGGGAATGGGGGGAGCGGGTGCCGGCGCCGCCGCACGCCCCTGGCTCCGGCAGATGGTGAAGCGCTCTCCCCGCCCCGTTGCCACGGCAGATTTTTGGCACAAAACCCCCGGTTTCCTTCAGTTTTTCCCAGCAGCCTCAAGCAAAGTGTTGGATGGGGGGGGGAGGGGAAAATCCCGCCCCCCCCTTCAGCCCAGACCCCAGAGCAGCCTCTTTTTCCCCCAGATCCGGGTGCCCGGTTGTGCCATTGCCCGCTCTGGCCAACCCCCCCCCCACCTCCTCCAGCAGGTTCCTTCCCACGGGGGGGCACCCCATGACTGTGCCCTCCCCCCAGTGCCCAGCGATGTTTGGGGGGGCTGCGATGTCCCTCATCCCAAAGGGGGGGTTGGCTCCGCTCCCTCACCCGCTCACGCGCTCCCGTTATCTCCGGTGTCACCGGAGCGGTGACAGCACGAGGGGGGGGGACGCTGCTCAGTGCCAGCGCTTTCCTCCCTATGGGGGCAACCCCGTGAAGTGCCCCTAAACCTGTGCTTACTGCGGGGGGTGCTTTTGGGGTGCCACGTGGTTGAGGTTTGGGGGCTCCCCCTTGTCTTAACCATGGGTTGAAGGTGCCGCCGTTCATTTTGGGGTGAAATGAGGGTGTTTTGGGGAGGGGGCAGCCATGTCTTTGTGTCCCCCCGGCTGAGGAAGGAGGAGACACCTCATTGCCCCCCCCCCCGTCGTCGTCGTCCCCCCAAAACCCCCCAAAGTCATCCCGAAACCACGGCGCTTGCGTCAGGTATCGGGGGCGGCTCCCGGCCTGCCCGGGCGCGGCGCATGGACACGGCATTCCCGGACTTTGCTCCTCCAGCCCCAGCACCGCCGCCTCTGGAACCCCTTTGGGAATTGTACAGGGGGGGACACTCCAACCCCCCCCCCACACACACTCATTGTCACCTCGGTGTCCCCGCAGCCCGGGGAGGGGAAGGGCGTCGGGAAGCCCAACATGCTGCGGGGCCGGAACTCGGGCAGCGCGGCCGAGGAGCAGCCCCACATCGGCAACTACCGGCTCCTCAAGACCATCGGCAAAGGCAACTTCGCCAAGGTCAAGCTGGCCCGGCACGTCCTCACCGGCAAGGAGGTGAGTGCCAGCGCCGGGGGCAGCGCTGCCGCCGTGGCGCCGGGACCGGCGCCAGTGCCTTGGCCGCGAGTGGGGACAGCCCTGGGCTCGTGGTGCTCGCCCTGTGGGGGCCACCATGGTGTGGGGACAGCCCTGGGCTCGTGGTGCTCGCCCTGTGGGGGCCACCATGGTGTGGGGACAGCCCTGGGCTCATAGTGCTCGCCCTGTGGGGGCCACCATGGTGTGGGGACAGCCCTGGGATCGTGGTGCTCACCCTGTGAGGGCCACCATGGTGTGGGGACAGCCCTGGGCTCATAGTGCTCGCCCTGTGGGGGCCACCATGGTGTGGGGACAGCCCTGGGCTCGTGGTGCTCGCCCTGTGAGGGCCACCATGGTGTGGGGACAGCCCTGGGCTCGTGGTGCTCGCCCTGTGAGGGCCACCATGGTGTGGGGACAGCCCTGGGCTCGTGGTGCTCGCCCTGTGGGGGCCACCATGGTGTGGGGACAGCCCTGGGCTCATAGTGCTCACCCTGTGAGGGCCACCATGGTGTGGGGACAGCCCTGGGCTCGTGGTGCTCGCCCTGTGGGGGCCACCATGGTGTGGGGACAGCCCTGGGCTCGTGGTGCTCGCCCTGTGGGGGCCACCATGGTGTGGGGACAGCCCTGGGCTCGCGGTGCTCGCCCTGTGAGGGCCACCATGGTGTGGGGACAGCCCTGGGCTCGTGGTGCTCGCCCTGTGGGGGCCACCATGGTGTGGGGACAGCCCTGGGGTCGTGGTGCTCACCCTGTGAGGGCCACCATGGTGTGGGGACAGCCCTGGGCTCGTGGTGCTCGCCCTGTGGGGGCCACCATGGTGTGGGGACAGCCCTGGGCTCGTGGTGCTCGCCCTGTGGGGGCCACCATGGTGTGGGGACAGCCCTGGGCTCGCGGTGCTCGCCCTGTGAGGGCCACCATGGTGTGGGGACAGCCCTGGGCTCGTGGTGCTCGCCCTGTGAGGGCCACCATGGTGTGGGGACAGCCCTGGGCTCCTGGTCTTTGGCGTGTGAGTGAGTGCCACCACAGAGATGGGTTCATGCTCCTTGTCCTCTGAGTGCCACCATGGTTAAGGGACAGTTCTGAGCTCCTGGTCCTTGTTCTCTGAGTGCCACTATGGAGATGAGGCAGTTGTGGCCTCATGATTCTTGTCCTGTGAGTGCCACCATGGTGTGGGGATAGTTCTGGTGGTCCTCATCCTGTGGGTGCCATCGTGGCGTGGGGACAGCTCTGGGTGCTGTGAGTGCCACCGTGGCACAGGGATGGGCTCCTGCTCCTCGGCAATGAATGTCACTGTGGCGTGGGGACAGCCGTGGGCTTCCAGTCCTCACCCCAGGAGTGCCACCACAGGGATGGGCTCGTGATCCGTGTGCTGTGGCTGCCCCCACGTCGGGACGGCCCTGGGGCAGTGCTGTGCCCCTGCCCAGTGCCAACGGTGTGGGGACACCTGGGGCCACCCCTGATGCGCACCCCCCCCCCACCCCCAGGTCGCTGTGAAGATCATTGACAAGACACAGCTCAACTCCTCCAGCCTGCAGAAGGTCAGAGGGGGGGCCCGGGGCTGGGAGGGCACAAGGGGGGGTTGTGGCATCTCCCACCCGCTCATCCCCCCTTTTCCTGCCCGCTTCCTCACAGCTCTTCCGGGAAGTGCGAATAATGAAGGTCCTGAACCACCCCAACATAGGTGAGCCCCCCCCCCCCCGCCTGCACACCGGTGCTTCCAGGGCCCCACCATCGCACCCCACTGCCCCTGGGGGGGGTCCTCCCTTTCTCCAGCCCCACTTTGTCCCCTTTGCAGTGAAGCTTTTCGAGGTGATCGAGACGGAGAAGACGCTTTACCTGGTCATGGAGTACGCCAGTGGGGGTGAGCAGTGGGGGGGGCAGCAGGCAGGGACCAGGCTGGGGCAGGGTACAGCAGGCAGGGACCAGGCAGAGCTGCTTCTCACCCCCGTTGTGCCCCCCCAGGGGAGGTGTTTGACTACCTGGTGGCCCACGGGCGCATGAAGGAGAAGGAAGCCCGGGCCAAATTCCGACAGGTCAGAAGGAGGATGTGGGTGTGACACCCCCCCAAGGGGGTTTGGGGACCCCTCTGTGTCCCCAGGGGGCTGGGGAGCCCCCCCTGACACCCCCCTCTCCTGCAGATAGTGTCGGCCGTGCAGTACTGCCACCAGAAGTTCATTGTCCATAGGGACTTGAAGGTGAGGAGCCCCCCCACTTGCACCCCATGACACCCCCGGAATGCCCAATAGCACCCAGGGGCTCCCCAGGTTCCCCCTGGGAGGACCCGGGCATCGGGGTGTTCCTGGAACCCCTCAGGGCAGCACCCAGGCACGCCTGGGACCCCCATGGCTGCACCGATGTGTCCCTGGGACCCCCTGGGAGGTGCCAGGAGCACCCAGACCCCCCCCAACCCCGTTTTGGGTGCTCTCCTTCCTGGGCCAGGCCGAGAACCTGCTGCTGGATGCCGACATGAACATCAAAATCGCTGATTTTGGCTTCAGCAACGAGTTCACGTTTGGGAACAAGCTGGACACCTTCTGTGGGTCCCCCCCGTACGCAGCCCCCGAGCTCTTCCAGGGCAAGAAGTATGACGGCCCCGAGGTGGACGTCTGGAGCCTGGGGGTCATCCTCTACACCCTGGTCAGCGGCTCCCTGCCCTTCGATGGGCAGAACCTGAAGGTAAGACCCAGTTTTGGGGGTCCCGGAGGGGTCCCTGGGGGGGGTTTGTGGTGTTCCATTGGGTGTTTCCCACCTCAGGAGCTGCGGGAGCGGGTGCTGCGGGGCAAGTACAGGATCCCCTTCTACATGTCCACCGACTGCGAGAACCTGCTCAAGAAGTTCCTCATCCTTAACCCTACCAAAAGGGGCACCTTGGAGGTGAGGGGGGGGGAGGGTGGGCAGGACGCCCATGGGAGCACCCCCAGCAGGGTCCTGGGCACCTCCAAGAGCGCCCAAAGACCCCCAGAATGGTGCAGGTGCATCCCACAGTATGGTTCTGGGCACCCTTGGGACCGCCAGGGCACCCCCAGCATGGTCTTGGGCACCCTCAGCGTGGTGCTGGTACCCCCCAAAGTGGTCTTGGGTGTCCCTGAGAGGCAGCCAGCATGGTCCTGGGCACCCACAGCACAAACCAAGGACCCCCAGTGTGGTCCTGGGCACCTCTGGGACCCTCCAAGCACCCTCAGTGTGGTCCTGGGGCCCCCCAGCATGGTTCCAGCTACCTTGGACACCCCCAACCCCCACTGTTTGTGATCCTGGTCACCCCAGGAGCACTCGGGACCTTCTGGTCACCCCCACGGTGGTTCTGGGACCCCCAAACCCCCCCTTTGGTGTCCTGTCCCCCCCCTTGCAGCAAATCATGAAGGACCGCTGGATGAACGTAGGCCACGAGGACGATGAGCTGAAGCCCTACATGGAACCTGTGCCAGACTATAAGGACCCCCGGAGGACAGGTAGGACCCCCCCACGATGACATTTTGAAGGGTGGGGGTTCCCCCTGAGGTGGAGGCCCCCGTTGAGGCCTGTGCCCCCCCTCCCAGAGCTGATGGTGTCCATGGGGTACACGCGGGAGGAGATCCAGGAGTCCTTGGTGGGGCAGAAGTACAACGAGGTGATGGCCACGTACCTGCTGCTGGACCACAAGAGCTCGGAGGTGCGGGGCCATGGGGGCAACAGGGAGAGGTGACCCAGGGGAGGGGGGATGAGGGTGGGATGGAGCATGGAGGGGACATGAGGGTGATGGGGACAGAGCAGGGGACGTGGAAATGTGGGGACAAGGAACGTAGGAATGACAGAACACGGCCGTGAGTATAATGAGAGGGCCTGGGCCTGACAGGGAGCAGAGGGGCTGACACGGGAATGATGAGGAACGTGATGGGGCTGAGGGGACACAGGGACACTGAGGAGGCACGAGGAGTGTGGGGATGTGGATGTGACAGGGAGCAGGGGGGGGGTGAGGGGATAAGGAGGAACATGGCTGTGCTGGAGCAGAGATGAGCCCCATGGGGCCAACAAGGGGACATTGAGGGAACACCGCGGGGGGGGCACCACCCTGCCCGTGCCATCCCGTCCCCATCCCCGTCCCCATCCCCATCCCCATCCCCATCCCCAGCTGTGCCCGGTGCCAGCGCGTCCCTGGCCCTGCACGTGCCAGGCCCCCGTCCCTGTGCCCCAATGTGTGCCGCTGTCCCCGCAGCTGGAGGAGAGCCTGTCCCTGAAGCCGCGGCCGGCCCCGGACGTGGCCAACAGCTCGGGGCCCTCCCCGGCGCACAAGGTCCAGCGCAGCGTCTCCGCCAACCCCAAACGCCGCGTCAGCGACCAGGGTGAGCCCCGACACGGGCTGGGGGGGGCACAAGGGGGTACCCCCATCCCACGGCGGAAAGGGGGGGTGCCGGTGAATGGATCCCCTGGGAGAAGGGGGTCCTGGGCGTGCAGGGATAGGAGTGCTGGGGGGGTCCCTATGGGGTGGGAGCGTGGCTCCCTGGGGGCAGGAATGCACATCCGTGAGAGTGGGGTGGGGGTGAAGCGGGGGGGGTCCAAGTGGGGTGATGTCCACATGGGCCCCCCCTCATTTTACCTTCCCCCCCCCCAGCCGGCCTCTCCATCCCCACCTCGGCTTCCTACTCCAAGAAGACGCAGGCGGTCAACGCGGAGAACAAGCGGGGGGGAACAGAGGAGGAGGGGGGGCGCCGGGCGGGCAGCACGGCCAAGGTGCCCCCCAGCCCCTTGCCCGGCCTGGAGCGAGCCAAGGGCACCCCCTCACCCTCCACGGTCAGTGCAGGGGGGGCACCCATGGGTGGCACCAGAGGGTGGGGAGGTTCCTCTGTCTGATGGGGCCAAACTCTTGCACCCCTCAGGGTGCCCTGGTTCCCGTGAGGGGCCCCAAACACCCAAATCCGCCACTGGGGGGGGGGTTCACCATGCGGGGCCCCCATTTTCATGTCTCCATCATGTGCTCCCCCCATGTCCCCCCCCCACAGAACAGCGTCCTCTCCACCGGCACCACACGGAGCCGGAACTCGCCGCTGCTGGATCGAGCCAGCCTGGGCCAGAGCTCGCTGCAGAACGGCAAGGACAGGTACGGAGCGCCCCCCCCGCCCCCCAAACCCCCCCCCGGACCCCCCACACCCCATCCCGCCCCCCAGCCCCCACTTTTCTCTCCTAGCCTCCCCACGCCGGGCTGCCGGCCCTCGCCCGCCGCCCCCCCGGCCCCCGGCGCCCCCCCCCGCGCCCGCCAGCACCCGAAAGCCACCGACGCCAACTGCGACCCCCCCCGGCCCAGGCAAGGTCCCCCCCCCCATCTCCTGTGTCCTATGGGGGGGACACCCTCTAGGGGGGGTTGGGGTGTTGTGGGGTGCCAGTGGGTCCCTGGGCTGCTGTGGGGCACCTGCATGTCCCCTGGGTGCTGTGGGGTGCCCGCGTATCCTTAGGGTGCTGTTGGGTGTTGGCATGGCCCTGGGCTGCTGTGGGGAGCAGTGGGGTGCTGTGTGTCCCTGTCGGGTCCCCGGGGTGCTGTGGGGTGCCAGCACATTCCCAGTATGTTGTCAGGGGTCCCCAGGGTGCTGGTGTGTGCTATGGGGTGCAGTGGGTGTCCCTGCAGTGCTGTGGGGTGCAGTGGGTGTCCCTGCAGTGCTATGGGGTGCTGTGGGGTGCAGTGGGTGTCCCTGCAGTGCTCTGGGGTACAGTGGGTGTCCCTGCGGTGCTCTGGGGTGCAGTGGGGTGCAGTGTGTGCTATGGGGTGCAGTGGGTGTCCCTGCGGTGCTATGGGGTGCAGTGGGTGTCCCTGCAGTGCTATGGGGTGCAGTGGGGTGCAGTGTGTGCTATGGGGTGCAGTGGGTGTCCCTGCGGTGCTATGGGGTGCAGTGGGGTGCAGTGGGCGTCCCTGCAGTGCTCTGGGGTGCAGTGGGGTGCAGTGTGTGCTATGGGGTGCAGTGGGTGTCCCTGCAGTGCTGTGGGGTGCAGCGTGTGCTATGGGGTGCAGTGTGTGCCAGCCCATCCCTGCTGTGCTCTCGTGTCCCCGGGGCGCAGTGTGGCTCCCATTGCCCCCCGTTAACCCCATTCCCCCCCCCCGCAGCGCCCCCGGGCGGGTCCCGGCCGCCTCCCCCTCCGCGCACAACGTGAGCCAGGCCGGGGGGGAGCGGCCCAGCTTCCCGCGGGGGGTTTCGAGCCGCAGCACGTTCCACGCGGGGCAGCTGCGGGGCCGCGAGCAGCCGGGGCTGCCCTACGCGCTGCCCCCCGCGCCCCCCGGCCTCGGGCCCCCCCCGTCGCCCTCCGGAGCCAGCCAGGGCCGGCGCGGGCCCCCCGGCTCCAGCCTCTTCAGCAAATTCACCTCCAAGTTCGTGCGGAGGTGAGCACCGGGGGGGGGGAGCGATGGGGTCACCCCCGTGTGTGTCCCCCGTGTGTGGCTCCTCCGTGTGTGTCCCCTGCGCTGCACGCACGGACCCCTGCGGGCCCCCTGTGTCCCGCTGCGTCCCCTTCTTCCTCCAGGGCTGCTCCGCGCATCCCTCGTCCTCAGGTGCACCCCCTCCGTGTGTGTCACCCGACACAGCACCCCGGGGACCCTCCGTCACCCTTCCGGGGCCCCCCTCGTGTCCCCTCACAGCCCTGGGGATGCTCCGTGTCCCCTCCCTCTGTTCCCTTGGCCCCGTTTGTGTCCCCGCCGTGTTCCTGCGCAGTCCCAGGGGTCTTCTATGTTCCCTCTGTGTGTCCCTCGGGGGGGTTTCTATGTGGCCCCCCAGGTTCCTGCATGCCCCCCCGCTGCCCTCCCAAGGTCCCATGTCCTCGTGGTCTCCCCAGTCCCTTCCTGTCACCCCATTGTGTGTGTCCCCCCCCTCGTGCTCCTATTGTCCTCCAACTCCCCTCCCATCTCCTCGGGGACCCCCCCAGGTCCCCTCCTGTCCCTGTGTCCCCCCCATAGGGTTCGGGAGGTGACAGTTTGGGGGTGTGGTGGGGGTTCATCCCAGCTCCTGCTCCCCGCTTCCACCTTGGGGGGGGCTGAAATGAAGGTGGGGGGGTGACACCCAGGTTGGGGGGGTCCCACCCCTCCTCCCTCCCTTCCCCCCGCCCCCAACGTCGCCCTTCTCTTCTGTTTGTCGTTGTAGAAATCTGTCTTTCAGGTTTGCCAGAAGGTAGGGTGCTGGGTGCTGGTGTCCCCTGGGTGCTGGTGTCCCTGGGTGCTGGTGTCCCCTGGGTGCTGGTGTCCCTGGGTGCTGGTGTCCCTGGGTGCTGGTGTCCCTTGGGTGCTGGTGTCCCTGGGTGCTGGTGTCCCTGGGTGCTGGTGTCCCTTGGGTGCTGGTGTCCCTGGGTGCTGGTGTCCCTGGGTGCTGGTGTCCCTGGGTGCTGGTGTCCCCTGGGTGCTGGTGTCCCTTGGGTGCTGGTGTCCCTGGGTGCTGGTGTCCCCTGGGTGCTGGTGTCCCTGGGTGCTGGTGTCCCTTGGGTGCTGGTGTCCCCTGGGTGCTGGTGTCCCTGGGTGCTGGTGTCCCTTGGGTGCTGGTGTCCCTGGGTGCTGGTGTCCCCTGGGTGCTGGTGTCCCTGGGTGCTGGTGTCCCTGGGTGCTGGTGTCCCTTGGGTGCTGGTGTCCCTGGGTGCTGGTGTCCCTTGGGTGCTGGTGTCCCTGGGTGCTGGTGTCCCCTGGGTGCTGGTGTCCCTGGGTGCTGGTGTCCCTTGGGTGCTGGTGTCCCCTGGGTGCCGGTGTCCCTGGGTGCCGGTGTCCCCTGGGTGCCGGTGTCCCTCGGTGCCGGTGTCCCCTGGGTGCCGGTGTCCCCTGGGTGCCGGTGTCCCTGGGTGCCGGTGTCCCTTGGGTGCCGGTGTCCCTGGGTGCCGGTGTCCCCTGGGTGCCGGTGTCCCCTGGGTGCCGGTGTCCCTGGGTGCTGGGTGCCCCCCCCTTGCATGCCCCCCAAGCCCCCCCATTGTCACTGCATGGCCCTGGCCCCGCTCGGCTGCCGCTGTCTGTCCATGTGTGTGTGTGTCTGTCCGTGTGTGTCCTCCTTGTCCCCTCCCCCGTCCCCCCCCCGTGCTGTCTGGGTGCTTGGGGGGGAGGGGCAGCCCCCATTCCCTCCCCCAACCCCCCCATTGATTTCATCCCCCCTGAACTTGTTGTTTCTCGAGGAACCCGCACGAGCCTGAGAGCAAGGACCGGGTGGAGACGCTGAGGTGAGGGGGGGGGGGAGCTGGGGACCCCCCTGCGACCCCCGCAGCACCTCCATAGTGCTCCTGGTGCCATCCATGGGGCACCGGATTGATCCTGGTGCCGTTCCCCGGCTCCACCACCCCCCTGATCCCATTGTCCCTCCTCGCAGACCCTCGGTGGCCCCGGACAAGGACCCGCGGGACGGCGCCGGCCGCGACGTCAAACCCCGTTCCTTGCGCTTCACGTGGAGCATGAAGACCACGAGTTCCCTGGAGCCCGGCGAGATGCTGCGGGAGATCCGGAAGGTTCTGGATGCCAACAGCTGCCGCTGCGAGCCCCAGGAGCGCTTTGTGCTGCTCTGTGCCCACGGCGCCCCCGGCCACGACTCCTTCGTGCAGTGGGAGATGGAGGTTTGCAAACTCCCGCGGCTCTCCCTCAACGGCGTCCGCTTCAAGCGGATCGCCGGCACCTCCATGGCCTTCAAGAACATCGCCTCCAAAGTGGCCAACGAGCTCAAGCTCTGAGCCCCCCGACGGTGGACCCGGCAACGGGTGTCGGGCACCATCAGCCGGCGGCAGCGGGCGTCAACCAAGGGAACTGCTGTCACCGCCGCCGCTCGCCTTGGGGATGACGCGATGGCTCGAGGAGGAAGGGAACCTCCAAGGGACCTCTGGGCCTGTTCTGGATGGACTTTTGGGACCGACGGGGCCACCCCAAGCGCTGGGGATGGCTCCAGGAGCCCTCCTTGGTGGTCCAGGGACCTCCTCGGGGCCATCCCAGGCGGCCCAGGCAACGCTGGGGCCATTGTGACATAGGATGGGGCTACCTGGGGACTCGTGGGCACATCCTCAAGGGACCGCTGGGGGCTTCGGGGCCGAGACCCCTCTGGGCCCCCCCAGGGACCTCCCTGGGGGCCCGCGGCCACGGGGGTGCACCGAGGTCACGTGGGGACAACCCAGGGCCTCCGTGACCCCGCGGTGACCCCGGGGTCCTGCCCGCCCTTCTGCACTCAGGAAGGCCCCTGGGGGGGGGTGGGGGGGGGTGTGATCATGTGACCTGCTGTAGCCCCGCCCCCTCCGCAGGCCCCGCCCCTGCCCGGCCCTGGGGGGGGGGGCAGGTTCGAGAGTAAAACCTTTCCAGAAAGATCCTTGACTCTGAGTGGTGCCCCCAGAACGGACCGGTACAGATCAGTATGGACTGGTACAGACCGGTATGGACCGGTACAGATCAGTACAGACCGGTATGGACCGGTACGGACCAGTATGGACCAGTGCAAACAAGGGCTCCCAGTACTGATCAGCACAGACGGGGATCCCAGTATCAACCAGTCAGGCCCAGTACAAACCAGTGCTCCCAGTGTAGATCAGTACAAGCCAATGCGCCCATTAGGGATAACGTCTCCCAGTACATCCCAGCGCTCCCAGTACATCCCAGTCCCTTCCCGGGATTCCCAGTGCTCCGGCTCTAGCAAAATACCTTTATTGCAAACACACACTGCAGGTCCCCCCGCCCAGCAGGGGGCGCTCAGCGGGGCGGGGCGTGCCCGGCAGCGGGGGGGCGTGGCCTGGCGGCGGGGGCGTGGCCAGGCCGGAGCAGCGGGGGCGGGGCCCGGCCCGGCGGGAGCCCCGGCGGGGGGGGAGGGGCCGGGCGCAGGAGGGGCGGGGGGGGCTGCGGGGGGCGCGAGGGGGGCGGGGCCAGCGAGGGGGGCGGGGCCTGGCGGGAGCCCCCCGTGGTCTGCACCTGCGGGAGAGAGGCGGGGTCAGGAGGGGGCGGGGCCAGGGGGTGCGGGGGGGAGCCACGTCACTGTGGGCGTGGCCATGGATGAAAGGGGCGTGGTCCCCCGTGGGGCAGGGCCATGGGTGCGCGGGGGGCGTGGCCAGGACAGGAACCGGCGCTGGACCCCGCTCCCCCCCCCACTCACCTCTTCCTCCTCCTCCTCCTCCTCCAGGGGGGGCCCCGCGGGGGGTTCGTCCCGGTCCCCCCCGGGGAGCTCCCGCAGCAGCCGCGTGAGGCCGAAGCGGCGCCGGGCGCCCGCCACGAAGCTGCGGACCTGGGCCGGGGTTTTGTTCCCCAGGACCCCCGCCACTGCCGGGAAGTCGCGGCCGTAGCGGCGCAGGGCTGGGGGGGGCAGCGCGTCAGTGCGGTAAAGGGGACTCAATGGGATCCACGGGGGGGGCAATCAGGAGGAGGGGGTCAATGAGATTCATTAACCGAGGAGGGGCTCACCCTGCACCACCAGGAGCTGTTCGTCCGTCGTCCAGCGGGAGCTGAACTTGCCGTTGCCCTGGGGGAAGAGTGGTGTGGGGCGATGTGGGGCAGGACACAATGCGCCGGCACCATGGGGCACACTGGGGGGCAGGGCAGGGACACTGTGGAGCACACGGGGACACCCAGGGACCCCCAATCCCACCTCGGGTGGCCGCAGCCCATCCACGCCGCCCTCCAGTGCCTGCTTGAGGCCGCTGTTGATCTGCTTGATCCGCTGCACCTGGGGGGGGGGGGGACACACACAAAGCCCAGGAGTCACCCCCAGCTTAGGGGCGCCCCATGGATCCGGGGGGGCCAGGTCCGTACCTGCCGCTTGAGGGACACGAGCTGGCAGTCGAGCTGGCGCAGGCCCGCGGTGCCCAGCTCGGGGTTGGAGGTGACGCCGGCCACGGCCTCGCGGCTCAGGTGCATCCCGCGGGGGGGGCGGCGGCGGTGCCGGGCGGGGGGGTGGTGCCGGTACTGAGCATCCTTCCGGGTGCAGGGTTTGGGGTACGGCGGCTGCAATGGTGGAGGTGGGGGTTCAATGGGGGCATCGGGGCACCCCCGATCCCTTTGGGCCCCATCATTCACAGCCCCCTCGGCCTCAAACCTCCTTTTTGGGGTCCGCTGCCTCCATGTCCCCATCGAGAGCGGGGTGGGGGTCATCGGTTTCATCGTTGCTATGGAAATGGGGTGGAAAAGGAAGTTTTGGGGGGACTGGGGATGGGTTTTGGGGTGCTGGGGGGGGGTTGGGGGTGTACCTGTCCTCCCGGTCCTTGCGCCCCAGCAGCCTCCGGGCCTGTCTGTCCATGACACTGGTTCGGGAGCGGGTTTTCTTCCAGGAATAGTAATACTTGACCAGGCTCGGGATGAGCTTGTCGGGAAGCTGGGAATGGGCAATGGGGGGGCAAGGGAGTTGGGGGGGCCCCGGGTGAGTTTTGGGGGGATGGGGTGAAGAAGGGGAGGGGAAAGGCTTGGAATTGGGGGAGCCCCATGGGAAAGGAAGCCACTTGAAATTGGGGGTGGGTTTGGAATATGGGGGAACCCCACAGATTAAGGAGGAGAAATGGGGGGAACCCTCTTAAATGGACAGAGAAGAACAGAAATAGGGGGTGACCCCATAAATAAAGACAAAGGAAACGGAGGGGGCATTAAATGGGGGGGGGAGAAATGGGGGTGAACCCTCTAAAAATGGAGGGGGGGAGATGTGGACCCCTCGAACTGGGGGAAGGGCACCCATAGAAATGGGGGGCACCACTTGGGGCAGGGCCAGGGGGTGGCACGTACCATCTGCTGGGGGGGGCAGGGGGTGGCATTTACCATCCCCTATGGGGTGGTTCCAACGTTGGCATGTACCATGTACTAATGGGGGGGCAAAGGGTGGCAGTTGCCCCCTACGGGGGGTCAGGGTGGCACCCACCATCCCTAAGGGGGGAGGGAATTGGGGCAGCACAAACCACCTCAATCCCGTGGGGGGGTCCCAGTGGGGTCCTCCATCTCCCTGGGGTCCCATAGGGGGTTCCATAGGGGCAGCAACCCCCAGCCCAGGGCCATGGGGATGGGGCTAAACCCCATGTCCTCCCCTAGGAAGGGTTGTGGGGCGCTTGGGGGTGAATGGGAGGGTTTGGGGGTGAATGGGGGGGGTTGGGGTGAATGGGGGGGTTGAGGTGAATGGGGGGGTTTGGGTGAATGGGGGGGTTTGTGGGTGAATGGGAGGTCGGGGTGAATGGGGGGTTGGGGTGAATGGGGGGTCGGGGTGAATGGGGGGTCGGGGTGAAGGGGGGGTTGGGGTGAATGGGGGGTTTGGGGCTGAATGGGGGGTTTGGGGGTGAATGGGGGGGTTTGGGGGTGAATGGGGGGTTGGGGGGTGAATGGGGGGTTTGGGGGTGAACAGGGGGTTTGGGGTGAATGGGGGGTCGGGGTGAATGGGGGTTTGGGGGTGAATGGGGGTTTGGGGGTGAATGGGGGTTTGGGGGTGAATGGGGGTGGGGGCCCCTCACCATCTGCTGGATGCGGGCGAAGCTCTTGCCATGGAAGCTGAAGGCCTGCTCGAAGAGCACCTTGTCCTCCACCGTCCACTCGTCCGGGCAGGGGGTGAAGTTGGCCAGGTCAGCCAGGGACTTGTCCACATCGTGCTTGTGCCACAGCAGCATTCCCAGAGCCTGGAGGGGGGGGCGGTCAGGAAGGGGTTGGGGGGGGCACCCTGGGCGGCTCCTGGGTGCCGCGGGGAGCAGAGGTACCTGCTCGATGTTGTAGCCGTGCTTGTCCTTGGCCATGGCGATGTATTTGTCCACTGCGGGGTTAAAGGGGGGGGGAAGGAGATTTGGGGATTAAGAGGGGTTATGGGGGGGGTCCATGGGGAAATAGGGGAGGTAAAGGGGGTGTTGGGTGGGTAAATGGGGGGGTGGGGGAAAGGGGGTGTTGGTGGTTATGGGGGGTGGGGGTTTATGGAGGTAAAGGGGGTGTTGAGTGGGGCAGTGAAGTGGTTGGGGGGATAAAAGGGAGGTTGGGAGGGGGCAAAGAGGGAGTTGAGGGGTAAAGGGGGGGTGAGGGGTGGGAAACACCCCATAACCGCCCCCCCCGCCCGAGGGGGAGGCTCACGTTTGGCATCGGAGACGCAGTGGTTGGGGGCCCACACCAACATCCCCTTCAGCTCCGCGCTGCTGTAGCGAGCGGGGCTCTCTGCGGAGGGGGGGTGGAAGAGGTCAGGAAGGGGGGACCCCCCCGCGTACCCCCATACCCCCCCCCGATGGTCCCTACCTGGTTTGCAGTCGGGAATCACCGCTTGGTAGTCAGCCCCGACCCGGATCATACTGTCTGGGGAGGGGGCAGAGGCAAAGGGGGGGGATAAGGGGGTTAATGGGAGGGAATAGGGGGCGGGGGGGGCGGTTCAGGGTTGAGGGGGGGTCTCCCTCACCCCCCCCACGAAGATCTGGGGGTCCCAGCACCGGGTCCCCTCCACCCCAGCAAACAAAGGGGGCGGTCGGCGCACACGCGGGCGCTGGGGACAATGGGGATGGGGCTTTGTTCCCCCCCATATCCCCATAGGGGGGTGTGTGCCCCCCCCCCAAACCGCCCCCATGGTGGGGGGGGGGGGGGGGGGCGTGACACGGCCATCACCCCCCCCGCGCACCCCCGTGTGCTGCTGCACGCGCATGGGGCGTGTTCGGGGGGGGGGGCCGAGCACGTCGGGGGGGGGCACTCACCGTGGCTGCGCTCGTCCGCGCTGTCCTCGTCCTCGGAGGGGGGGGCGCCGCCGGGCACGGCCCTGGCGCGGCTGCGGGAGAGGATTCCCGAGGGATTCTCCATCACCGCCATCGCCTGCGGAGCACGGGGGGGGGGGTGAACCCCCCCATCAATGGGGTCCCATAAGGGGGGGGGACTCAGCCCCGCTGCCCCACAGCAAACTTGAGCTTAAGCGGCTCTATGGGGGGGGGGGGCAGCCGGGACGGCGGAAAGGAGGAGTTTCACCCCAAAATCAAAGGGGGGGGGGAAGGGGGGGTCATTGGGGGGGTTCCGGGGTCTCAGCACCCACCGCACCCACACAAAGCGCCGCCGCTGCTCCCACCGCCTGATGGTGCCAAAGTAGTTCCAGCTCCCCCGGCCTCAGCACTCCCCCCCCTCCCGCCCCCTGTGTACCCCTCCGCCGGCGGCACGGGGGGGGCTGGGGGGGCCTGGCCCCACAGAGAGCCCGCGGTGGGGCTGGGACCCATAGATGGGGGGGAGGGGTTGTATCACCCCCCCCCCCCCCCCAAGAGTGTGGCTGATGGGAACAAAGGGCTGGGGGGGGATAAAGGGGCCGCTGTGGGGCTGGGTAAGGACTATGGGGCTTAGGGCTCAGGGGCTGCTGTGGGGCTTTGGGGTGTCCCCCCACTCCCTGCCCCCCAGCTCTCTGTCACCCCTGCTCCCCAGCCACCCCTATGGGGGGGTCCTGGGGGTGCAGCAGTGCTGGGGGCTGGGTAGGGACTATGGGACTCAGGACTATGGGGCTGCTGTGGGGCAGGGCTCAGGGGGTGTCTGAGGGCTGCGGGGTGGCGTGAGGGCTCTCAGGCACAGCTATGGGGCAGACTGAGGGCTGTGCAGCAGGGCCAGTTATGGGGCAGAGCTATGGGGCAGCCCAATGCTGTAGGGCAGGGTAATGGGGCCAACCAAGGGCTATGGGGCCAGGATGTGGGACAGAGCTATGGCGTAGAGCAGTGGGGTGGGCTGAGGGCTGTCAGGAATGGCCATGGGGCCACACTATGGGACAGCCTGAGGACTGTGGGGCAGGGTTATGGGGCGGGCCCAGGGCTGTGGGGCCAGACCGTGAGTAGGGCCATAGAGCAGGGTTATGGGGCAGGCGGGGGTCCTTGGATCTGTACTGTGCGGCCAGGCTGTGGGGCAGGCTGAGGGCTGTGGGTCCGGGCTATAGGGCAGGCTGTGGCCCATGAGTCCATACTATGGGGCAGTTATGAGGTGGAGTTATGGGCCGTGATCCTGGTCCATGGGGCAAGCCATGGGTCTGGGCTATGGTGCAGGCTGCAGGCTGTGGGTTTGTGCTATGGGGCAAGTTTATGGGTCACGGTCCGCTCTATGGGGCAGGGCTATGGGTCATGGCCCGCTCTATGGGGCAGGGCTACGGGTTGTGGCCACTCTATGGGGCAGGGCTATGGGTCGTGGCTGCTCTATGGGGCAGGCTATGGGTCATGCCCGCTCCATGGGGCAGGCTATGGGTCCTGCCTGCTCTATGGGGCAGGGCAATGGGTCATGCTCGCTCCATGGGGCAGGCTATGGGTCCTGCCCGCTCTATGGGGCAGGGCTATGGGTCCTGCCCGCTCTATGGGGCAGGCTATGGGTCGCAGCCGCTCTATGGGGCAGGCTATGGGGCAGGCTATGGGTCATGCCCGCTCTATGGGGCAGGCTATGGGTCGCAGCCGCTCTATGGGGCAGACTATGGGGCAGGCTATGGGTCGCAGCCGCTCTATGGGGCAGGCAATGGGTCATGCCCGCTCTATGGGGCAGGCTATGGGGCAGGCTATGGGGCAGGCTATGGGGCAGGCTATGGGTCGCAGCCGCTCTATGGGGCAGGCAATGGGTCCTGCCCGCTCTATGGGGCAGGCTATGGGGCAGGCTATGGGGCAGGCTATGGGGCAGGCTATGGGTCGCAGCCGCTCTATGGGGCAGGCAATGGGTCCTGCCCGCTCTATGGGGCAGGCTATGGGGCAGGCTATGGCTCGCAGCCGCTCTGGGGCTCAAACCTGCCCGCCGCGTTCCCGCCGCGGCTCCGCTCCCCTCAGCCGCCCGCGGCCCCGCCCCCTCGCCCGTCTCAGCCAATCAGCGCTCGGCTGCCTTCGCGCCCGACGGCGCCTCCACGCGCCGCCTCTCCGCTCCCTCCCCCTGCCCCGCACCGCGCACGCGCGGACCCCCTCGCCCCGCCCCTCCCCGCTCGCTCCCCACAACGCGCATGCGCTTCAGGGCGCACTCCCCCCACCACCCCCCCCTATATATAGGGCGCGCTCCCGCGCGCGTCCCCTCAGTCGCGTCCGCGCCCCCGCGCCGAGAGGAGCCGCGCTCCGCAGCCATGGGGGTGAGCGGGGCCTTCCGGGGGGGTTCGGGGGCACCGGAGGGGACCCGGGGCTTTGTGAGGCCGTTGGGGCCCCCGCTGCGGGTCCCTGAGGGGGTTTGGGACCTCCCGGGCCGTGGTTTCGGGGTCTGCGTGGGGATTTGGGGCTCCCGTGAGGAGATTTGGGACCCTCGGAGGGGTTTGGGGGCTCCTGCGAGGTCTGGGGCCGTGCGTGGGGATTTGCGGCTGTTTGGGAGGATCTGGGGCTCCTGTGGGGCTTCCCTGAGGGAATTCCGGACCTTCCAAAGGGTTCAGGGGCTCCTGTGTGGAGATTGGGACTTTCTGAGGGCTTTTGGGGCCCCTTTGAGCGGTTTGGGGACCCTTGAAGGGCTCCCGTGAGGAAATGTGAGACCCTTCTTAGGGATTTGGGGTCGGAAGCGGCCTCATTTACCCTTGGAACCCCTCCAGGTGTGTTTGGGGGACGCTCACCCTGCGTGCCCCCCCCCAACCCCTCTTTTCCCTGTGAAGCCCTCACTTTTGGGGCTGCTGAACTCGGTTGTGCCGGAGGCACAGCTCAGCAATCCCCGGGACTGCTGCAGTGCCCCATGGGTGGGGGGGGTCACCCACTTCGGAGGTATCCCACAGGATCAGGGGCTTCCCCCCTTGGTTTTGGGGTAAAGCCCCCATCTCTGGCTCGTTTCTGGGGGGGCAGAAGCTGAAGAGAAACACTGAAAGCCATGGACTTGACACAGATGCATTGAAACCACCCAAGGTCTTGGGGCAGAGCCCTGCTCATTTGGTTCCATTAGTGCTAAAGGGGTGCTTCAACAGCACCCCCCAAAGCACTCATCAAAACAATGGCTTTTAACCACACATCACTTATTCTAAGGATTTGAGGGCAGGCTCTGCAGCTTGCTAGCTTTTCTGTGCATGGGCTTTCATTGCTGTGAATTCCCAGAAGGATGGGGGGGGAGAGGGGTGTTTTTGTTAAAATAGCCCCAAATTGAGTGAAATTCCCTGCTTCTTTCCCAGAGGAAATCCAGCAAAGCCAAGGAGAAGAAGCAGAAGCGCCTGGAGGAGCGGGCGGCCATGGCCGCTGTGTGCGCCAAGGTGGAAGCTGCCAACAAAGTGAGTGTCCTGGGGGTGGAAATGGGGGGAGACTCCCCACGTTTGGGTGCTCTTTGGGTGCTCTTTGGTTCCCTTCCAGCTCCAAGACCCCCTCGAAGCTTTCCCAGTGTTCAAGAAGTACGACCGCAATGGGTGAGTGGTGGTGCCCCCGACGTTCCCGGGCTGTTCCCGGGGTATTCCCGGTGCCGACGCCGTTTTCCACCTGGCATCTTCCATAGTTTGAACGTCGCCATCGAGTGCAAACGTGTCTCCGGGCTGGAACCCGCTACCCTGGAGTGGGCCTTTGAGCTGACCAAGGCCAACATGCAGACGCTGTGAGTCACATCCCAAGGGGAAGAGGGGGTTTGTGCCCCCAAATCCCAGGGGAGCTGCTGGGATTTGGGGGGGGTCTCTGCCCCCAAATCATGTACGTGAAGGGGGTGGGTTTGGAACTTCTTTTTGCCATAAACTTGGGATGTTGGTTTATTTCTGCTCAAAATTGTTGGGGTTCAGGTCTACAGACCCAGAATTGTCAGATTTTGGGTTTAACACCCCAAAATTGGGGCCCCAAATTCATTTGGGTTCAGGTTTTACCCCACAGTAAGTGGTTTGGGGGGTTTCAGAGCCCCAGGACTTTGAGGTTCAGGTTTTATCCCCCCACATTTGGGGTCTTTTAGGGCCTCAAAGTCACCGGGGTTTGGGTTTAGCAACTCCAAATTAGGGGATTTTAGGGCCTCAAATTGTTGGAGTTTGGGTTCGGTACCCCAAAAATGGGAGATTCTGTGTCCCAAAACTGTTGGGGCTTGGCTTCCCCCCCCCCCCAAACTTATTTGGGAGGTTCTAGGGCCGCAGAACTGCTGGGATTTAGCTTTTTCCCCCTAAACCAGTTGGGATTTGGGGGTTTTCTGCCCCCATGGTTGGCTTTGCCCCCAGATCCTGCTTTAACCCCTACTCCAGGTACGAGCAGAGCGAGTGGGGCTGGAAGGAGCGGGAGAAGCGGGAGGAGCTGCGGGACGAGCGCGCCTGGTACCTCATCGCCCGCGAGGCCGGTGCCGGCCCCGTCGCCTTCTCCCACTTCCGCTTCGACGTCGAGTGCGGCGATGAGGTCCTTTACTGGTGAGCCCCAAAATGGGGTGAAACACACCCCAAAACTGGGGTGAAACCACCCTGGAATGGGATGACCCCCCAAAACCAGAGTAAAGCCTCCCTAGAATGAGATGAGCCCCCCAAAACTGGCGTGAACTACCCCAAAATTGGGGTGAAACCCCCCAAAATCAGAGTGAACCACCCCAGAATGGGATGAACCCTCTACCCCTCCCCCCCAAGAAAAAGGGGTGAAACCCCATGAAAATGGGGTCTAAACCCTATGAAAGACGGGATGAACCCTCCCAGAATGGGCTGGAACCCCCCCAGGTGGGATGAAAGTTCCCCAAACCAGAAGGAACTCCCTCTAAAAGGAGGATGAAACCCATCTAAATGGGGTGCACCCCCCGAAAATGGAGTGATCTCTCTCAGTGACAGTGGGCCACCCCCTGAACAGTGCGAAACCCCCCAAAACTGGGATGAAACCTCTCTAAACAGGGTGAAAACCCCCCAAAAAGTGGGGCGGCCACCCCCAAAATCAGAGTGAGCCACCCCCAGAATGGGATGAGCCCCCCCAAAAACTGGGGTGAAAACTCCCTAAATGGGCTGAAACCCCTGAAACGGAGCGAAAGCGGCAAAACCGGAATGAGCCTCACTGAAATTGGGTGCTCCAACCCAAAAATGGGGTGAACCCCCCCGAAATGGGATGGACCCCCTGAAAACCATGTTGGACCCCCAAAACCGGGATGAGCCCCCCCCCCCCCCAAAGCCATTGTTGTCCCCACTTCCCTCCCCCTGCCCCGGGTGGTTTTGTCCCCACAGCTACGAGGTGCAGCTCGAGAGCCGGGTCCGGCGGCGAGGTTTGGGCAAATTCCTCCTCCAGATCCTCCAGTTGGTGGCCAACAGGTGACAACGGGGCTTGGTTTGGGGGCAAAACAGGTGGGTTTGGGGGTGAACACCCCACCCTGAACCCCCATTTCCACGTTCCGCCCCCCAGCACCCAGATGAAGAAGGTGATGCTGACAGTCTTCAAGCACAACCACGGCGCGTACCAGTTCTTCCGCGAGGCGCTGCAGTAAGTGCTCCCCAAACACCCCCAATTCCCGGGATTTCACCCCGTTTTCCAGCCCTGGGGAATGTTGGGGGCGGAGGGGGGGGGAGGGCTGCTGGGGGTGTTGCGGGGCTGACTGTAACACGTTGTTCTCGCACCACTGTCTGCTTGCAGTGCGCTCACAACGTGCCGGGGCCGGGCGACGCGGGCAGGCGGGGCAGGGGCAGCCCAGAGAGGTGGGTGCTCGGGATCCCCCCCCTCGGCACCAGCTCCCGGTGGGATTTGAGCCCCTTTTCCAAGGGCTTTTTACCCCGTTTTCCAAAGGGATTTTTGCTCCTTTTCCCAAGGGGTTTTAAAGCCATTTTCAGGGGGGTTTGTCCTTTTCCCAGGGGGTTTTGTCCCTTTTCCAGGGGTTTTAACTCCTTGACAGTATTTTTCAACCTCTTTCCTGGGTGTTTTCCAGGGGGAATTTTGCCCCTTTTCCGGGTGGTTTTATCTCATTTTTCCATGGAGTTTTAGCCTGTTTTCCAGGCATGTGTTTTTCACCACTTTCCCGGGTGTATTTTGAGGTGGTTGAATTATTTTCTGTGTGTTTTGGAGTTTTAACCCCATTTTCCAGGGTATTTTACCGTTTTCCAGGCGTTTCCCTTCCACTTCTGCCCCCCCCTACTTTTTTACACCCATTTTCCAGGAATTCTTAGGGACTTTTATCCTGTTTGTGGTCATTTTTAGTGTGTTTTAACCCCATTTTCCATGCGAGTTTTTCCTCTTAACCCCTTTTCTGGATGTTTTTTACCCTATTTTCCAGTTGGGTCCCCCCCCCCCCCCCCCCCCCCCCCCCCCGGTGCTGTTTTAATCCCTTTTTTATATATTTTTAGGGATTTTCATCCCTTTTCCACGTGGTTCCCCCCCCCATTCCCATCCCCACATCAGCCGGGGGGGGGGTGTGTGGTGACAGAGGGGGCATGGTCAGGGTGCAGGGGGTGGGGTCAGTGGCTCAGGGGGCGGGGCCTTGGGCGGGGGGGGCGGGGCCAGGGTGACTCCCCCCCCCCCCCCTTCTCCCCCCCTCCCAGGTTCGAGGTTGACGCCGCCTCTCCCAGCGCCTCCGGTTGCTGCGGGGACGATTCCTCCTACGAGATCCTCAGCCGCTGCACCAAGTACGGGGAGAGCCGCCCCCCCCCCCGGGCTGGGCACGGGGCCCTGCGGCGGCTGCTGCCACTGAGCCCCCCCCGTGCCCCCAATCCCACCCTTCCACCCCAAACCCAGCGCGGCCCCCTCCGAGGCGCCCACCCCCCGGACCCGCTGCACCCGGTGGGTGATGGGGCGCCCCCCAAACCCCCGTGGGGGCCCCTTTGGGGGGGGGGGTTGGGGGTGCAAAGGGGATTTTACCTTTTTTGGGTGCTTTGGGGCGCTCGCGGGAGTCGAGGCCCCTCCCCCCCCCCCCCTTTTTTTGTTGTTTTTCTGCGTTTTGTTTGTGTGTAAGGAATAAAATGAGTCAAAACCGTCAGTGGCCAAGAGCGCCCCCCAGCGGGCTGGCGGACCCGGCGGGGGCTGGAGCCTCTGCGCCAGAGCCGGGTTGTGGTCGGGAGGGGGTTAATCGGGGGCGTGGCTTAATGCGGTGGGGGCGTGTCCTCCGGTTGGCATCCGGGCTGTGATTGGTTGGTGTTCAATTGGGGGCGTGGCTTAATGCGGTGGGGGCGTGTCCTCCGGTTGGCATGCGGGCTGTGATTGGTTGGTGTTCAATTGGGGGCGGGGCCAGCGGCATCAGAAGCCCGCGGAGCCGCACCGGAGGAGCCGCGCTCCGCCATGCCGCTCGCCGCCCGCCTCGGCCGCTCTCTGCTCCGCTCCATGGCCCGGCCCGGCCCGGCCCCGCGCGGCCTCATCTCGGGGCCTCCGCAGGAGCCGCTCGGGACCGGGGTGAGCCGCGGGGCCGGGGGGTGGGGGGAGCCGGGGCACGCGCGGGGTGACCTTGGCGCGGTGCTGATGCCGCTGTGCCCGCAGGAGACCGTGGTGGGGTTCACCGCGATCTTCATGTCGCTCCTCGCGCCCGCCGCCTGGATCCTGGGCCACCTCGAGGACTACAAGAAGCGGGAGTGACCCCTCCGCGGCCGCCTCCTGCCGCCCCCCGCGGGACCAGCGCGCTCCGGGACCAGCGCCCACCGCTCGCGGCGCCATCCGCTCCCTGCGCCCCAATAAAGCCGCTTCCACCCCGCGACAGCCTCGATCCTTCCGGGGTGGGAGGTGGGGGGGCTGGGGAGGGGGTGTGGCGTTGTTGCTAAGGGGCGGGGCCTGTTGCTAAGGGCGGGGTTGCCTTCCCTTTTATGGGCACGGCCCGTTGCTAGGCAACCGCTCCCCGCGGAGCAACTTCCGCTTCCCTCGAAGAACGCTTCCGGCAGCCCCACCGGTCACATGACGCCGCGGCCGGAAGAGACGTGGCAGTGACGTCACGCGGCCGGCGGCTCCGGTACCGGCGCGGGCCCCGACCCGAGCCCCGGTGAGCGCTTTGCCGCCCCCTGCTGGAGCGGCGGTGTCGGGGGGGGGGGTGGGTCCCGGTGCTGATCCCCCCCCCCCCATCCGCAGCCGATGAACGCGCGGCGCCGGCACTGCTCCAGGCAGCGGGAACCGGGAGCTCGCGTGGGGCCGCCGCACACCCGAACCGCGTCCCCCCCCCCCGCCGCCCCCGGAGGCAATGTCGTGCCGCGATCGGACCCACGAGTTCCTCTCCGCCTGCAAATCGCTGCAGGGCCGCCGGGTGAGCCCCCCCCCCCCCCCCGGTTTTGGGGTCCCCCCATCGGGTCTGACCCCCCCCCCCCCCCCCGTTGTCCGCCGCAGGACGGGGCTCAGCCCGGGAGAGCAGCGCCGGGCGCCGGGCGGCAGCGCAGCGAGTTCAGCCTCATGGCCAAGTGAGGGGGGGCCCCAATGGGGAGAGGGATGGGGGGAGATTGGGGGGGTCCCAATGGGGGGGTGTTGGGGACCCCATGGGGGGGGGCGGGGATGGGGTGGTTGGGGGGGGGCAGTGGGAGGGGTTAAGGGGCCCCCACATTGGATGGGAATGATGGGGGTTAAGGGGGGAGGATTTGGGGCCCTCCCATCTCTGACCCCCCCCCCCAGGCGCATCGGGAAGGATCTGAGCAACACCTTTGCCAAGCTGGAGAAGCTGACGATCCGTGAGTGCGGGGGGCAGAAACCGGGGGGGGGGCACACAAAGTGGGGGGGCAGTGGGGTGCCCTGATCCCCCCCCCCCCATTTCCTCATCCCCCCCAACAGTGGCCAAGAGGAAATCGCTGTTCGATGACAAAGCCGTGGAGATCGAGGAACTCACCTACATCATCAAACAGGTCTGGGGGGGCCCGGGGGGGGCATGGGCGGGATGTATTATGGGATGTTCCTGACCCCCCCCCCAAACTCCTTCCATTGCAGGACATCAACAGCCTGAACAAGCAAATCGCGCAGCTGCAGGAGGTGGTGCGGGCGCGGGGGGGGCAGAACGGGCGCCACGTCCAGACCCACTCCAACACCGTGGTGGTGTCGCTGCAGGTGGGGACGTGGGGGGGGCACACAGGGACAGACCCCCCCTCTCCCTGCGTCTCATTCATCTCCTTCCCTCCTCAGTCCAAACTGGCTTCCATGTCCAATGACTTCAAGTCGGTGCTGGAGGTGCGGACGGAGGTGAGGCGCTGCTCCCCTTCTCTTTCGGTCCCCCCCCTTCTCTTTCGGTCCCCCCCCTTCTCTTTCGGTCCCCCCCCTTCTCTTTCGGTCCCCCCTTCTCTTTGGGTCCCCCCCTTCTCTTTGGGTCCCCCCCCCTTCTCTTTCGGTCCCCCCCACTTCTCTTTCGGTCCCCCCCCCTTCTCTTTGGGTTCCCCCCCTTCTCTTTGGGTCCCCCCCTTCTCTTTGGGTCCCCCCCTTTCTCTTTGGGTCCCCCCCTTCTCTTTGGGTCCCCCCCCTTCTCTTTGGGTCCCCCCCCCCTTCTCTTTGGGTCCCCCCCTTTCTCTTTGGGTCCCCCCCTTCTCTTTGGGTCCCCCCCCTTCTCTTTGGGTCCCCCCCCCTTCTCTTTGGGTCCCCCCCTCCTCTTTGGGTCCCCCCCCCTTCTCTTTGGGTTCCCCCCCTTCTCTTTGGGTTCCCCCCCTTCTCTTTGGGTCCCCCCTTCTCTCTGGGTCCCCCCCTTTCTCTTTGGGTCCCCCCCTTCTCTTTGGGTCCCGCCCCTTCTCTTTGGGTCCCCCCCTTCTCTTTGGGTCCCCCCTTTCTCCTTTGGGTCCCCCCCCTTCTCTCTGGGTCCCCCCCCCTTCTCCTTGGGTCCCCCCCCTTCTCTTTGGGTCCCCCCCCCTCCTTGGGTCCCCCTGTTTTTCTCTTATCCCCTTCTTGTCCCATCCCCCCCTTTTCCTTCCAACCTTCTCTGATCCCGCATTTCCCTCCCATTTCTCCCCCCCCCGAGTACCCCCTTCCCACTTCCCCCCTTTCCTCTCTCTTTTCCACTCCCCCCCGTTTCCCCCCAACCACCTCTGTTTGCTCCCCCAACCTCTTCCTCCTCTCCTTTCCCCCTCGTGACTCCCCCTGTGCCTTCCACTCCCCCCCAGCCCCTCTTTGCCCCATTCCCCCCCCCATAACCCCCCTTTCCCCCCCCAGAACCTGAAGCAGCAGCGCAGCCGCCGTGAGCACTTCTCCCGCGCCCCCGTGTCCGCGCTGCCCCTCGCTGCCGGCACCATGGGTGAGCCCGGGGGGGTTTGGGGGCCAGGAGGGGGATATGGGGGTCTGTGCCCCCACACAGACCCCATGGACCCCCCCATCTCCCCATAGGCAGCTCCACGGTGCTGCAGGACGAGTCCCCGCGCGCCGGCTCCGTGGCCATCGAGATGGACGCACGGACGAGTCAACAGCTCCAACTGATCGATGAGCAGGTGGGGACATGGACAGTGGGTCCTGGTGTCGTGGGGGGGGACAGTGATGTGTGTGTGTCCCCCTCAAATGAGCTTGGAGAACGATGCTCCCGCCATTGTCCCGCAGGATTCCTACATCCAGAGCCGGGCGGACACAATGCAGAACATCGAATCCACCATCGTGGAGCTGGGATCCATCTTCCAGCAGTTGGCTCATATGGTGAAGGAGCAAGAGGAGACGATCCAGAGGTGCCAGTCCCGGTTTTCCACCCTCTCCATCTCCATCCATCCCTTCTGTCCGTGCCCCCCTTCACTGTGCCCCATCCCATGGCAGGATCGATGCGAGCGTGGAGGATGCGCAGCTGAACGTGGAGGCAGCTCATGGCGAGATCCTCAAGTACTTCCAGTCGGTCACGTCCAACCGGTGGTTGATGGTCAAGATCTTCCTCATCCTCATCATCTTCTTCATCGTCTTCGTTGTCTTCCTGGCCTGAGGATCTTCTTTTTTCCCCTATCCACCGGATGGGACAGATGGACCCGATCCGTGCTCTGTGGAGCTCGGAGATGGACACTGCTGTGGGGATGGGGTCTGCTGGGACCCCCCCAAGTGCCCCCGGGGACCCCCTTATTGTCCCCCCCGGGGTGTGGGGGGCAGCACTAGTTCCCCCCCTGCAGGTCCCGCAGCCTATGCCGAAGCTGGGCCCCATTCCCAGCCGGTCATGGTGGCTGCAGCCCCCCACGGGGGGGCCGGGAATAGCGGGAATGCTGCCACCCCCCACCCCTGGAGTGGCTGCAGCCCCCTCTTAAAGCTGTGGGACCCCTGGAGGGGGGCGGTGGGTCCCCTGGGGGGGGCTGAGGACCCCCATTGAACACTTGGGACCCCCGTGGGGAGCTGCAGAGCCCCTTAAAGCTTCGGGACCCTCGTGGGGGAGGGCTGTGGCCCCCGGCATGGCCCCTGGAGGGGCTGTGACCCCCGGGGGGGGCTGAAGATCCCCCCTAAAACTCTTTGGACCCCCTTCAAACTGTGAGACCCCCTGGGGGGGGGGCTGTGGACCCCGGTAGGGCCCCTGGGACCCCATTAAACCCCCTGGACCTCCTCTGGGGCGCTGCAGCCCCATTAAAGCTGTGGGACCCCATGGAATTCATGGGTTCCCCACCGCGTTTCATTGTGCCGTGAGCGGGATTCGAACCCGCGACGTCAGCGTGGTTCGGGGGGGGGGGCATTGTGCATGCGTATAGGGCTGCCGGCAGCTGCGGGCGGAAGTGACAAAGCGGGGCCGTGGCCCGGCGGGGAGGCCGCGGCTGCCGGTGGCGGCGATGGCGGAGGAGGCCAAGGGCGGGTTCAGCGGTGAGCGGCGGGAGCGGGGCCGGAACGGGGCTGGAACGGGACCGGGGGGGGGCGGGAGCGGGGCCGGAACGGGGCTGGAACGGGACCGGGGCGGAGCGGGAGCGGGGCCGAGGGGGAGCGGGAGCGGGACCGGGGGGGAGGAGGAGCGGGGCCGGAATGGGGCTGGAACGGGGCCGGGGGGTTGCGGGAGGGGGGCCGGGGGGGAGCGGGAGCGGGGCCGGAGCGGGGCCGGGGGGAGCGGGAGCGGGGCCGGGGGGAGCGGGAGCGGGGCTCTGTAGGCCGCGGGGGTTGGAGGCGGTGCTGGGCCCGGACAGGGCCGGGAGGGGAATGGGGTCTGAGGAGGGAGGTGGGGGAGAGGGGACGGAGAGCGGGACGGGGCCCGGAGGGAGGAGGGTGGGATCCGGGGGAGGGAATGGGGTCTGAGCGGGGAGATGGGCGTCAGGGTAAGGGTTGGGATGGGAGAGAGGGGAGTGGGGGTCAGAGGGAGCTGATGGGGAGAGCAGGGCTGGAGAGAGGAGAAGGTGCCTGGGGGGGCCGGGGGGAGGAGATGGGGGTCGGGGGTAATGGGAGTCACAGAGGGGACGTGGGTCAGGGGATGGGGGGGGAGCCCCAGCGGCAGGAGATGGGGCCCTGCAGGGGGGTCCTGGGGGTCCGAGGCTCAGGGCTCGCGGTGCCCCCGGCAGAGCACGATGACCGCGTGGGCGGGCGCGTGTTCTCGGGCCGGCGGAAGAAGGGCCGGGGCCCGTTCCGGGGGAAGATGTACAGTGAGGTGACCCCCCGGGCGCGGAGCCGCGGCGGCCCCGGCGGGCGCCCGCGCCCCGACGACGACGACGGTGACGTCCCCATGAGCGACGCGCACGACGGCCCCCGCGCCCGATAGTGAGTGCGGGGGGATCCATGGAGGACCCCCCCCTCCGGTAACCGGGATGATGGGGTTTGCCGGGGGTGCCAGGCCTTGGCTCAGCTCTTCCCTCTGTGCCCAGCTTGCCCTATGGGCCCCGGCCCAACCGCACGGCCAACATCCACATCACGGTCCGGAGGGATCTGCCCGCGCCGGAGCGGAGCAGCGGATCCAGCCGGGAAGGGGGGCGCAGGAACTGGTTCAAGATCACGGTGAGTGGGGACGGGCTGGGATGGGGCATGGGGCGCCCGGTTTTCCATGGCGCGTGAATGGGGATGGAGACTGGAATGCTGCTGGAGCGCGGTGAGGGAGCAAATGGCTTTTCCAAAAGCTTGGGGTGAAGGAAAACGGTGTCGTGTTCCAGCAGCAGAGCTTTAGATGGGACATTAGGAAAGATTCCTACAGGGAATAGGCTGCCAAGGGGAAGGATTGCGGTGCCGTCGCAGGAGAGATTCAAAAATACCTGAAAAGGCTATAAATGCCTGGAATAGCGATTTGACCTGCAGGAAAGGGGGATGACACCTGGAAAATAGGTGAAATGCGTGGGGAATCCCGGCAGACCCAGCTACGGGCAACGTTGCCAATTGAGGCCCGAAAGAATTCCGGGTATTCCCGGAATAAGGATGGGTTATATAACCCAGACATGGTGTTTGTCATGGAATAACCCCCTGGAGAACACCCTTTCGCTTCGGGACAGCGCTGAAACAATCCGGCTCATCCTTGCCGCTTGCTTCCAACTGGAATAGTGCGGTTTAGCCCAGGCTTTCCCAGTTTCTCATTGTCTTTCCCTGCCTGCCGCCGGGTTCGGGCCTCTTCCAGATCCCCTATGGCAAGAAGTACGACAAGTCCTGGCTGCTGACCTCCATCCAGAACCTCTGCAGCGTCCCCTTCACCCCCGTTGAGGTGAGGGGGGGGGGGGGCAGGGGGGCCCTTTCTGCCCGTTTCGAGGGGATTGGGATGATTTGGAAGCTCATTCCTGCCCTTTCCCAGTTCCATTATGACCACAACCGGGCTCAGTTCTACGTGGAGGACGCCACCACCGCCAGCGCCCTCAAGCAGGTCTCCCGCAAGATCACAGACAGGGATAACTACAAGGTGAGAGGCTCCCCCGGGGCTGCGCTTCCCATGGGAACGATGCCGGGGCACGGAGCCTGCTCCTTCCCTCAGCACGGGCCCCTTTGCAGCTCTCTGCTCTTGCAGGTGGTGATTGTGATCAATGCCTCGGCACCGCCTCAGTCCCTGCAGAACGAGCTGAAGCCGGAGGAGGTTGAGCAGCTGAAGGTGAGAATGTAGGAAGGGGAAGGGGAAGGGGAAGCACATGCATGGTTCTTCCTCTTCACCCTCTTCCTCCCCCTCGTGCTGCCCCAGCTGTGCATGAGCAAGAGATACGATGGCTCCCAGCGAGCTCTGGACCTCAAGAGCCTCCGCGGGGACCCAGGTGAGAGGCACCGGTTGCCTTGGGGGCCCCGGGTTGGGGCTGTGGGGAGCAGGGGCCCACCCCTCAATTCCCCCCCTAAACCTCCCTCTTTTCCTCTTCACCCCCCAATTTCCCCCCATAAACCCCCCAAGTTCCCCTCTGACCCCCTTAATTTCTCCTTTCACCTTCCAATTTCCCTCTTCACTCCCCCACGTTCCCCCCTCACACCACACAATTTCCCTTCTCATCCCCTCAATTTCCCCCCATCATTTCCCAATTTCTCCCTCTAAAACCCCCGATTCCCTCTCTTATCCCCCCCAAATTCCTTCCCTGATCCTCTCGTTCCCGTCACCCCCAGACCTGGTGGCGCAGAGCATCGACGTGGTGCTGAACCAGCGCAGCTGCATGCTGGTGGTGCTGCGCATCATCGAGGACAACATCCCCGAGGTGAGCCCCCGCCTGGGGACCCCCAATCCCTTCCCCGCTCCCGCAGTTCCCATTCCCACCCCCTCATCCCTGTTTCCCCCCGCAGCTGCAGTCCCTCAACCTGAGCAGTAATAAGCTCTATCGCCTCGATGACCTCTCCGAGCTGGCGCAGAAAGCGGCCGGGCTGAAGATCCTCGACCTCTCTCGCAACGAGGTGGGTGCTCCCCCCCTTTATATGTGCCCCCATGTGCTGGGTCCCTCCTATGTTCTGTGTGCCCCCCCTTTATGTGTCTCCTTTGCGTTTCTCGTCTTCTCTGTGTGCTCCCCATGCCCTGCGTGTCCCCCATCTTTGAGTGTGCCCACATCTCCTGTGTGTCCCCCTTTATGTGCGCCCCCATCTCCTGTGCCCTCCTCTTCTGAGTGTCCCCCTCTCCTGCATACCCCCCATCTTCTATGTGCTTCCATGTTGTATGTGCCCCTTTCTTTATATGTGTCCCCCTCTCCTGCATACCCCCCATCTTCTATGTGCTTCCATGTTTTATGTGCCCCCTTCTTTATATGTGTCCCCCTCTCCTACGTGCCCCCAATGTTCTGTGTGCCCACTTCTTTATGTGCCTCCCCCTTCAAGTGCCCCCATTTCATGTGTGCCCCCATCTCCTGTGTGTCCCACATCTTTGTGTCCCCCATCTCCCAAGTGCCCCCCATCCCTCGTCTGTGTGCCCCCTATCTCCTACGTCGCCCCTTTTCTGTGTGCCCCCCATCCCCGTGCACCCCTCACCCTGTCCTTGCGCCCCCCCCCCAGCTGAAGTCTGAGCGGGAGCTGGACAAGGTGAAGGGGCTGAAGCTGGAGGAGCTGTGGTTGGATGGGAACCCCCTGTGCGATGCCTTCCGGGACCAGTCCTCCTACATCAGGTCAGTGCTAGGCCTGGGGCGGCCCCAGGGGCCCGTGGGCCGCCCCTGCTCCACGGGGGGCACCACGGCAGCACCAGGAGAGGCCGCTTCCCCCCCCAGTTCCACTCAGCGGTGCCTGGATCCTCCCCCAGTTCCCATCCCGAGGTTCCCACGGAGCCCCCGGTCGTGGTGCGGAGCCGGGGCCGATGCGTTTCAGCTGCTCGGAGCCCTCCTCATCCTCCCCCCTGCTTCCTCCTCATCCTCCCCCCTGCTTCCTCCTCATCCTCCCCCCTGCTTCCCTCCTCATCCTCCTCCCTTGGGAACACACAGCCTCTTCTCCCCAGCACTCCCTGCCCGCTGCTCCTGCCCTCCTGCCGTGCAGACGGGGCTTTGGCCAACGCTCCCCCCTACCCCCCCACCATTCCAAGGGGATTTTAAGGGGTGCAGGACCCGATGTGGGGCAAAATTCCCTCCTGCCCCACGGAGCTGCCTCCCCCCACGCCCGCGTTCCGCCCTCGACGATGGCTGGTTAGCCAGAGACGGGTAAGATTCCTCATGGGAGGAACAACCTAAGACAGGCACAGCCGTGCAGTGGCCGAACGCCGCCGCCTCCGCTGCGGTTGGCCTGGGCTGGGGATGCTCCTCCAGCGCCTGCAGCTCGCTCCGGGCAGGTCCCCCCGTGGCATTCCTGGGTTTGCCTGCGCCGGCTCCCAGCAACGGATTCGGGATCTCGGCTCCGGATGCGGCTCCAAACCAGAGCCGGGAGGG
This sequence comes from Ara ararauna, assembly GCA_028858755.1. Classification (NCBI taxonomy): domain Eukaryota; kingdom Metazoa; phylum Chordata; class Aves; order Psittaciformes; family Psittacidae; genus Ara; species Ara ararauna. The sequence goes on from CM054404.1 coordinate 123,878, forward strand.
AGCAGCACAAAGGAGAAGAGGCTCTGCCCTGGGGGTCCCCATCCCTCTGCCCCCCCTCACTTTGGCTTCACTCCTTCCTGGCTCGATGGGGGGGGCTCCATCTCCCCCCCCCCCCCCCAAATCCCATTCCCCCCATCCCAAAGCAGCAGCTCCACAGCTGTAAACAGCTGGATCGTGCCAATGGTTGTGCCACGGCCGGTGGGAATCTCCCTCTTCCCCCTTTCCCCTCCTCCGGGCACCTGCACCCAGGTGAGTACGCGCCAGGTAAGACCCGAGCTGGGTGCGGGGACCCTCAGAGACCCCCCCAAAGGGGCAGGGGCAGCCCTGGGGCGGGGGGGGTGGGGATGGAAGCAGCCCCCTGCCGGATGGGGGGGAGCAGCTTTGGGGTGTCCCCAGTGCCATGGACCCATGGGGAGGGCAGGGAAAAGGGGGGGGCGATGGAGGGGTGCAGGGAGGGGGTTGGGCTTTGCTATGGGGGGATCCCGGGCACCAAAATGACTCTGATCCCTCTGCAGCTCTGTCAGAGAGAGGTTTCCAAAGCTGCTGCGGCTGGTGAGTGAGGGGGGAAAACGGGGGGGGGGGGGGGGGCAGGAAGGGGATTGCCTCCCACCAACCCCGTGTTTCACCCCCCCAGGACGGGCACGAGCTGCCTCCACCGATCGCCTTCGACGTGGAGGCACCGACGACGCTGCCACCGTGCAAGGTGGGGACATGGGGGGGGACACACACTCACCCCACCCTGAGCGTGTCTGTGTCCCCATCCTGGCCTTGGGGCTGCCACTTGGGGGTCACCATCTTTGTGTCCCCTCTTCCCAGGGCAGCTATTTCGGCTCCGATGACCTGAAGGTTTTGGTGCTGAGGTTCCTGCAGCAGTGAGTGGGGGCGTTGGGGGTTGGTGCGTCCCCCCCCACCTCTGTTCCCACTCATCCCACCCCCATCCCACCCCATCCGTAGGTATTATTCCATCTATGACTCCAGCGACAGACAGGGGCTGCTGGATGCCTACCACGATGGCGCCTGCTGCTCCCTCAGCATCCCCTTTGGACCCCAAAACCCACCCAGGTATGGTCCCCTGGGACCCCCCCCCCAGCACCCCCCCCAGCCTTGGGGTGGCTTCTACAAGTGCTTGTCCCACAGGAACAGCTTGAATGAGTACTTTAAGGACAGCAGGAACGTGAAGAAGCTGAAAGACCCCAGTAAGTCCAGCCCCATTGTGGGCAGCCACAAAGGGTTGTGGGCTCCATGCGGGAGGAGAATGGAGGAGGAGGAGGGAGGAGGAAGGTCTCAGCCTCCATCCCCCCCCAGCCATGCGCTTCAAGCTCCTCAAGCACACGCGGCTCAATGTGGTGGCTTTCCTGAACGAGCTGCCCAAGACCCAGCACGACATCAACTCCTTCATGGTGGACATCTGCGCGCAGACGGTGAGTTAGGGGCGGCCGCGTGGGGTCCTCACCCCCCGCAGACCCCTCCTCACCATCCCCTCCCTTCCAGAACACACTGCTCTGCTTCGCTGTCCATGGGATCTTCAAGGAAGGTGAGTTCCCCCCCCACGTCCCCCCCCCGGGCTTCAGCCCCAGCTTCCCCCCCGTCACCACCTCTGTTCTCCCACAGTGGATGGGAAATCCCGGGATTCGGTACGAGCCTTCACACGGATGTTCATCGCCGTGCCCGCCGGCAACACCGGGTAAGGGCTGACGGCCACCTCAGGGTTCGCTGCTGGGAGATGGGGTTTGGCCGTTGAGAGATGGGTTTGGCCACTTCAAGGTGGTTTATGCTCTTGAGAGATGGGTTTAGGTCATCTTGAGATGGTTTTGGGTGTTGGGAGAGGGGTTTAGGCCATTGAGAGGTGGGTTTAGGCTGTTGGGAGACGATTTTTGCCATCTTGATGTGCCTTGGCCATCGGGAGATGGGTCTTGGCCACTGGGAGATGCTTTTAGGCGATGTCTGGGTGGTTTTGGCCATTAGGACGTGGGTTTTGGCCAACTTGAGATGGTTTCGGCCATTGGGAGATGGGGTTTGGCCATCAGGAGGTGGGGTTTGGCTGCTGGGAGATGGGTTTAGGACCTCTCCAGATGGTTTTGGCCATTGGGAGATGGTTTCAGAGACCACTGGAAGATGGGGTATGGCCACTGGGAGATGGGCTTTGGCCGCTTCAAGATGGTTTATACTGTTGGAAGATGGGTTTAGGCCATCTTGAGATGGGTGTTGGCAGATGGCTTTTGGCCGTCTCCAGATGGTTTTGGCCATTGGGGGATATTTTTAGGCCATCTCAAGATGCATTTGGTTGCTGGGAGATGCTTTTGGCCATTGAGAGATGGGTTTTGGCCATTGAGAGATGGGTTTTGGCTATTGAGAGATGGGGTTTTGGCCATTGAGAGATGGGTTTTGGCCATTGAGAGATGGGTTTTGGCCGTTGAGAGATGGGGTTTTGCCCTTGAGAGATGGGTTTTGGCCATTGAGAGATGGGGTTTTGGCCCTTGAGAGATGGGTTTTGCCCTTGAGAGATGGGTTTTGGCCATTGAGAGATGGGGTTTTGGCCATTGAGAGATGGGGTTTTGGCCTTTGAGAGATGGGGTTTTGGCCATTGAGAGATGGGTTTTGGCCATTGAGAGATGGGGTTTGGCCATTGAGAGATGGGGTTTTGCCATTGAGAGATGGGCTTTGGCCATTGGGAGATGCTTTTTGACCACCTCAAGATGCTTTTGCCCCCTGGGCGCTGCTTTATCGCCGTTGCCCAACCACGACCCCCATCCCCGGCGCTGTCCCCCCACGGCTGCACCCCCCTCCATGACCGCACCCCCCCGTGCCCCCCCAGGCTGTGCATTGTGAACGACGAACTCTTCGTGCGCAACGCCACGACCGAGGAGCTGCGCAAAGCGTTCCTGCTGCCCGCACCCACCCCCTCCTCCAGCCCCGTGCCCACGCTGGCGGCCGAGCAGCAGGAGATGCTGGCGGCCTTCGCCATGCAGTCGGGCATGAACCTCGAGTGGTCCCAGAAGTGAGTCCATGGGGCTGGGGGGGTTAAATGGGGTTTATGGAAGGTCAGATGGGGTTTGGGGGGGTGAAATGGGGGCTGGGGGGGTCAGATGAGGTCTGGGAGCGATGAGATGGGGTCTCGGGTGTCAGATGGGGTCTGTGAGGGATGAGATGGGGTTTGGAAGGCTCAGAGGGCTCTGGGCAGGGACCGCTTTGCTCCATGGGGGGGTCTCCAATGTCTCCTCCATCCTCTGCCCCCCCAGGTGCCTGCAGGACAATGACTGGGACTACGGCCGCGCCGGGCAGGTCTTCACCCAGCTCAAGGTGCGCGGGGGGGATCTGAGCCCCCATTGACCCCCATCTGCCCCCCCCCCAGACCCATGAGACCCCCTCTGACGCCCCTGTTCTCTCTTGCAGCTGGAAGGGAAGATCCCAGAGGTGGCGTTCCTGAAGTGAGCGCGGCCCCCCCCCCCCCCATTCCCAGCGTTTTATTCCTCTCGTTTTGTAAATAAACCGCTCCCGGTCCCATTCCAGCGCGGTGCGTTCCGGGGGTGCGGCGCCTTTAAGGGGGGGGGGGGGCGAAGTCAGCGCCCGCGATGGCGGCGGAGAGCGGGAGGTGAAGGGAACCGGAAGGGGAAGGGGGTCAAGATGGCGGCGCCCAGGGCGCGGGCGGCCGCGGCCGCGGCTGTGGCGTTGGAGGCGGCGTTGGCCCCGCCGCGGGACGTGGTTCTGTTCCGGCACGACCGGGACCGCTTCTTCCGCCTGCTCGGGCTCTTCTGCGCGGGGCAGGCGCTGTTCTGGGGTTACCTGGCGCATTTCGCCTTCACGGCGCTGCGGCCCGCGCCCGGCCCCGCGCCGGGCCCCGAGGATCCCTTCCGGCCCCGCGATAACAAATGGCGCTTCGGCTTCACCGCGTCGTGCATCACCCTCGGTACCGGCGGGAGATGGGGAGGGACCGGGGTCAGTCCGGGCTTAGGGGGGCAGGAGCGGGGTCAAACCGGGTCCAGGGCAGAGGGACCGGGCTCAAACCGGGTCCAGGGCAGCGGGACCGGGATCAAACCGGGTCCAGGGCAGAGGGACCGGGCTCAAACCGGGTCCAGGGCAGAGGGACCGGGCTCAAACCGGGTCCAGGGCAGAGGGACCGGGATCAAACCGGGTCCAGGACAGAGGGACCGGGCTGAAACCGGGTCCAGGACAGAGGGACCGGGATCAAACCGGGTTCAGGACAGAGGGACCGGGCTCAAACCGGGTTCAGGACAGAGGGACCGGGCTCAAACCGGGTCCAGGACAGAGGGACCGGGATCAAACCGGGTCCAGGGCAGCGGGACCGGGATCAAACCGGGTCCAGGGCAGAGGGACCGGGCTGAAACCGGGTCCAGGGCAGCGGGACCGGGATCAAACCAGGTCCAGGGCAGAGGGACCCGGCTCAAACCGGGTTCAGGGCACCGGGACCGGGCTGAAACCGGGTTCACGGCAGAGGGACCGGGCTGAAACCGGGTCCAGGGCAGCGGGACCGGGACCAGGCTTAAAGCGGGTCTAGGAGGGCAGAACCGGGCTCACGGAGCGGGGCTGAGGAGGGTGGGACTGGGCTCAGACCGGGGGCAGTGGAGCGGGGCTGAGGAGGGTGGGACTGGGCTCAGACCGGGGGCAGTGGAGCGGGGCTGAGGAGGGTGGGACTGGGCTCAGACCGGGGGCAGTGGAGCGGGGATGGGCTCAGCCCAGGGCCGCAGGAGGAGGCTCAGACTGACCCAGAGCACCGGGGCCGTGCTCAGACTGAGCCCAAGGGCGCAGGGGCCCGGCTCAGCCGCAGCCTCGGGCAGTGGGGATGCGCTGAGCCCTGTCCCGCCCCGCAGGCTCTGTGATCGTGGCAGCCGGGTGCCTGTTCCCGCTACGCGCCGTGCGGAGGGTGACGCTGCTGCGGGGCGGTGCCGAGGTGTCCATCAGCACCCATGGGCCGCTGGGGCTGGGGCAGGGCCCCACCATCACTGTGCCCCTGCGCCACGTGTGCTGCCGTTCCCACCGCTCCGAGGTGCCGGCCGCCATCCCCCTCAAGGTGAAGGGACGCCCCTTCTTCTTCCTGCTGGACAAGGAGGGGCAGGTCTGCAACCCCCGCCTCTTCGATGTCACCGTTGGCGCCTACCGCAACCTCTAGGCCGTGGAAACGCTGGCTCCAAATAAAGCTCCATCCACCGCGTGTCCCACTCCTTCACTGGCAACGGGGGAAGCCCCCAGCCCAGGATCCCTCCTTCATGGACTCGGGTGTGCTGAGCTCCATCGTGCTCTTCCTCATCCCCAGCACGTTGGTCATCCCTGAGGGCAGCTGGAGCCACTGTGGTGGCTTCGGGGGAGCCCTCTCACCTCCTCATGAGCCAAAATCGCCTCATTAGCTCCAACTGGGAGCAGTGGACACATTCACCCTTGGCTCCTCATCCCCATCCTGCAGGACCACTTTCTTCCCCAAGGACTAACATGGGGCATTTGGAAGCCCTTTGGGGTGTAGGGTTGAGGCCAGCAGAGCTCCAGGGCGGGGGATGGTGTCGGGAAGGGGCTCAGCAGTTTTGGGGTGTAAAGGGGCAATTTTAGGGACTGATGTGGGACCTCCCCCGTTCCCCGCCTCCCAGCCGCATCCTTCATCCCCCTGCGCGGCCTGGGGCACGGTGTGGGCGGGGTCGAAACGGTGGGCGGGTCCATGCATATTAAAGACCTACGGGCAGTATGCTGTATGTATGCAAATAAGGGGGCGGGGCTACGGAAATGAGAAACCATCTGGCTCGTAGGGGCTGCCGGGAGGCTCTGGAGGCTTCGGGTTCCGGGGACTCAGTGGGGTACAGTGCCGCGGGATGAGGACAATAGCACGGGACAGTGCGGGGACAACAGCGGGGAGCAGGGCGGAGAGCGGAAAAGGGTGACCGTGACGAAAGTGAGTGCAGGGGCGCTTGGCCCCCGGCAAGGGGTAGATCCTGGTATCGCTTCTCGGCCTTTTGGCTAAGATCAAGTGTAGTATCTGTTCTTATCAGTTTAATATCTGATACGTCCTCGATGAGAGGACTTTATATTAAACGGATTTTTGGCTGTGGGAGTCGGCCCCGGAGCTTGCTCCAACCGCTCCGCGCATCGTCCCGGTATTGCAGCGCCTCCGGGCTCGGTGCACCCCTTTGGGGACGTGGTGCTGGTGAAAGACAGAGCGAAGGGTTGGCGTTGGCGTTGGCGTTGGCGTTGGCGTTGGCGTGTGCGGTGCCGGGAGCTGGGAGCGTCTGTGCGCTGGGGGTGCTGCTGAGCGCCGTCGGGGGTGACTTTGAGGCCCCCTCTGTGTGTGGAGCGGGGGTCCCGTCCCCAACCCCCTGCGTGGTCTCCCGAGCAGGGGCTGAGCAGCTCCCATAGGAGCGCGGCTGAGAACGTTGGGGCTGCTCAGCCTGGAGAAGAGGAGCTGCGAGGAGAGCTCAGAGCAGCTTCCAGGGGCTGCAGGGGGCTGCGGGGATGCCGGGGAGGGACCTTCATCAGGGCCTGGAGCGATGGGACATGGGGATGGGTTCACAGTGAAACGGGAAGCTCAGGTTAGATATAGGGAAGTTCTTCCTTGTGAGGGCGCTGAAGCGCTGGCACACGGTGCCCAGAGAAGCTGTGTCTGCCCCATCCCTGGCAGTGCTCAAGGCCAGGCTGGACACAGGGGCTTGGAGCAAGCTGCTCCAGTGGGAGGTGTCCCTGCCTGGGGAAGGCTTTGGAGCTGGAGAAGCTTTAAGGTCCAAGATACCGAGAATGCTTCATGAAGCTCGATTCTGCCTTTAAGCAAGATGAGGGTGGGACCGTGCCGGCGGGAGCGCGATCCCAGCGATGAGCGGTGGCACGGCCCGAGCAGGAGCCGTTCCCGCGGCCCCGTCCCGCTCCTGTCGTGAGCGAGGGGCCGGGGCCGGGTCCCCGCTATCCCGGCTCCCGGCTTGTTCCGGCGGAGCAACCAATCAGCTCCTGTGGCTGCGGACGGAGCCCCTGGAAACCGACGGGGCCGGGAATGAAACCCGGACAGGGCGAGAGGCGGCGGTGAAAGAGGAGCGAGGGGCGGGGCTTGCTGCGGTCGGGGGAGGGGTTATGCTAATGAGGGACTCGCGGGAGCGCCCCCCCTTCCGCACTCTACCGCACTGCCGCGGGTCCGGGGGTCGGCGCTTTGATGGCGGCGGAACGGGAGCGGCGCCGGCGCCGGAGCCGCGGGGCGTGGAGGAAACCGCCGGGGAGCCCCGGGGACAGCCGCAGCGCAGCACCTCCCGCCGCTGCCCTCTGCCTGCGGCCGCACGAACCCCTCTGCTCCCCCGGGGCCTTCCGCAGCGCTGCTGCCCTCGGAGCAGCCCCAGCCCGGGCCGCGCCGACCCTGGACCAAGCCCCGACCCTGGCCCGGGACCGCCGCGGGGTTCGCGCACCCGCGGTGCCGCCCGGCCCGCAGAGGGCGCTCTACGCACTAGGGCGCGTATGCAAATGAAGAGCCGCTCACGAAGGAGGGTGTACGAACACGGTGTGGGGGCGGGGCTATGCTAATCGAGCACAGCCAGTCGCGCGGTGGACGCCGGGAGGCTCCGCGTGGTGGGATGGGGGACAGTCACGGGAGTCGGCTCCCATGGAACCGGAACGGGAGATGGGAGAGAGAGTTGGGAACAGAGGAGGGAAAGGGGAGGGAGGGCGGAGAGGGGTGACCGTGACATAGGGGAGAGTGGGGGCGGTTTTGGGTGGTGTGGGGAGGGTGGGTGGGCATCGCTTCTCGGCCTTTTGGCTAAGATCAAGTGTAGTATCTGTTCTTATCAGTTTAATATCTGATACGTCCTCGATGAGAGGACTTTATATTAAACGGATTTTTGGCTGTGGGAGTCGGCCCCGGAGCTTGCTCCAACCGCTCCGCGCATCGTCCCGGTATTGCAGCGCCTCCGGGCTCGGTGCACCCCTTTGGGGACGTGGTGCTGGTGAAAGACAGAGCGAAGGGTTGGCATTGGCGTTGGCGTTGGCGTTGGCGTTGGCGTGTGCGGTGCCGGGAGCTGGGAGCGTCTGTGCGCTGGGGGTGCTGCTGAGCGCCGTCGGGGGTGACTTTGAGGCCCCCTCTGTGTGTGGAGCGGGGGTCCCGTCCCCAACCCCCTGCGTGGTCTCCCGAGCAGGGGCTGAGCAGCTCCCATAGGAGCGCGGCTGAGAACGTTGGGGCTGCTCAGCCTGGAGAAGAGGAGCTGCGAGGAGAGCTCAGAGCAGCTTCCAGGGGCTGCGGGGGGCTGCGGGGATGCCGGGGAGGGACCTTCATCAGGGCCTGGAGCGATGGGACATGGGGATGGGTTCAGCCTGGACCAGGGTGATGCACGGAGTCAGACTCTACGGCTCAAGGAGAGTTATAAAGCAGGTCTGTTTCTTACGGCGCCGGGTGCAAGGGGGATCGCTCCTCCGAACATGACACCATCCGGTCATGCCTAGGAACGCACGGAGCTCTGGGACAGTCTGCGGCTGGGGAGTCTGACAGACAGCTTCCTTTCTTGCTGTCGCGGGGCTTCGCCGGCCCGCAGTGATCTCGTATCCGAGGTACGTGACTCGCTGTTGGGCCGCTTGAGCTTTCTGCAGAGAGACTCGATACCCGGTGAGGCCGAGAAGACTGAACACGCTGATTGTCCATTCCATACCCCCTTCTGTGATTCAGTGGCTAGCAACACATCATCTGCAGACTGCAGTATCAATGGGGCTCCTTGCGGCCGCTCACATTGTTCCAGATCCTTGGCTAATTGGTTCCCAAAAGGAGTGGGGCTATTTTTAACCCCCTGCGGCAGCACAGTCCAGGTTCATTGTGTCTTTCTCCCAGAGTCCGGGTTTTCCCATTCAAATGCAAGCAACCAGTGGCTTTCTGGGCTCAAGGATATGCAAAAGAAAGCATCTTTATGTCCAACATGGACACCCAAGCCAATTCAGGTACTGATTTAGTAATAATGTCTATGGGTTGGCAGCGATTGGGCGTAGATCTTCCACAATCTTATTAATAGCCCTGAGATCCTGCACTGTTCAACAATTCCCATCTGACTTTTTGACCCCTAAAATAGGGGTGTTATATTCTGATTCACACTCCTTTTGTAACCCATATTTGATGAAGCGGTCACTAAGTGGTGGGATTCCCTCCCTGTCTTCCATTCTGAGGGGGTATTGTTTCATTCTCACGGGCCGTGCTCCTGGTAGGAATTTGATCATTATTGGAGGGCATTCTTTGCCTTTCCTGACATTTCCGAAGCCCCTACTCCCGGATACACTTGGCTCTGGATTGCCTCAGGTATTCCTGAATCAATTGGAGTGTTTATGAGGGTGACGCTCAGAACTCCAACCAAGTGGACTTACAGAAGAAACATACAAAGATGAAAATTGGTTCGCACACAACACTGCGGTGGATAGGACAGCAAAACGCAGCACCAGGTTCAATTTCATAAGAGATATACACTTTGTCTGTCTTTGGCTGCTCTCCTCATGGAGAACACAGAACTGCGGATGAGGACTCGGCACTCACTTCGTAGCTATGCCACATCTCACTCACACAAAGCACTCATTCACACAAGGGCCCATCTCTCAATCACCCACTTCACACAGAATGTCCTCTAAGCCAAAAATTGGTAACACGTAAATCTCAAGGTTTTACCTTCCAAAGGTTCCCAAAGCCATTAGTACAGTTGCACTTGTATTGATACGCTTGTATTGATACAGCAGCCTGTGAGTGAACCAAAGTTACAGTTCCCCTCGTATTAACACCCTTGTATCAATACCCTATCAGGCTGTTAACAGTTACCCTTGCATCGATACCCTTGTATCGACTCCCTACCAAACCGTTACTACAGTTACCAAACCAAACCAACAGTTACCCTTGTATCCATACCCAACCAGGCCAGGGGCGAGCACCCGCGCTCTTTACCTCGTGTACGAGGTCTCCTTATGACTTACAGGTATCCCCTTCACCTGAACATCCCTGATGATTCAGCAGTGATGGTCCTTCTCTGCCCCTGCGCTGATCGGAGTGAGTGGGGGCGTCCTCCCGAGAAATCTCAGGGGCGCCCGGAAGAGTCCCATCCTCAGCAGCTCCTGCAGCCGGACAGAGATTGTCCCATCTGGGGTGCCAAACTGAAGCGCGGAATCACTCTACAGCTCAAGGAGAGTTATAAAGCAGGTCTGTTTCTTACGGCGCCGGGTGCAAGGGGGATCGCTCCTCCGAACTCGCACCCCGAGGGCTTAAGCGAGCAGATATTTCTTACACACAAACGTGCGCATTCATTGGTGCTTCCCGAGAGGGCAGCGGGGATATTCCAATTACTTTGGGGACTCATTATCAGAAGTCTCCCCCCTTTTGGCGCTTGCGCACTGCCCTCCCATGGTCGATGGTGGTGGGCAGGGGTCTTCAAGAGGAAGTCAGCAGTCTTCCTCTCGCTGCACTTTTCACCTTTGGCACACTGGGATGCCCCAGTAATCACAATCAGCTGAAACCAGCCGTGTCTGCAAGGGTCTGAGAGCGGGCAGTGGGTTAGAGCAGTGTGAGCTTCGTCCAACATGTATGGCAAGCAGGACAGGATGGGCAGACAAGGAGTATCCCAAGGCAGCAGATGTTCGGGAGTCACTGTCTGCAAACTGACTGAGAATTAGAAGGATGGTAAAAAGAAATCCTTCACTCTTGTTAGTAAGACGACTGAATTCTGTTGTCACAGCACAGACTTACAACACAAACCTTGTTCTGCATCTTAGACCTAAGTTCAGTTAAAAGTATGTTAACCCTATGTTTTCCAGGCACTTCCTTTCCTTACGTCACAGGGGAAGATCAGGTTGGATCTAAGGCAGAAGCTCTTCCCTGTGAGGGTGCTGAGGCGCTGGCCCAGGGTGCCCAGAGAAGGTGCGTCTGCCCCATCCCTGGCAGTGCTCAAGGCCAGGCTGGACACAGGGGCTTGGAGCTGCTCCAGTGGAAGGTGTCCCTGCCTGCGGCAGCGCTTGGAGCTGGATGCTGTGCGCCTGCTCCCATCCCCAGCCCCCCCCGGGCCTCTGTTCCGGGACTTTTTCCACTTTCTCCAGAGTTTTGTCCCCACCGCGGTGCGGCGGCGCCTGAGCCGGGGGCTGCCGGGGGGTGCAGCCCCCCAGGCCCGGGGGGACCCAGGGGAGTTTTCTGCACCCTGATGTGTTTTCTCGCAGTAAAAGAGCTGTTTCGCAGGCGTGTCCCGTAGAGGTCGGCGTGGGGAGTGCCGGGGGGAGGTTTCTTGGGGAGAGAAAAGGAAATGATGGAGAAACGGAGGAAAGGGGGGAGGAGGCAAAGGGCGGGTGTAGGACCCGGGGGTGGTGCGGGGGCGCGGCATGCAAATGTCCGATTCCAATATGGAATTAGGGGTGTGGCTATGGTAATGAGCATCACCTGGCGCGAAGGGGACGCCGGGAGACTCCTCTTGGAGAGGGTTCGTGATGCTCTTTGGGACTCGGAGGCAGCGAAACCGGGAGGAGCGGTCGGGGACAGCGCGGGGAGAGGAGCGGGAAAGTGGAGGGAGGGCGGAGCGGGGTGACCGTGACATAGGGGAGAGCGGAGGCTGTTTTGGGTGGTGTGGGGAGGGTGGGTGGGCATCGCTTCTCGGCCTTTTGGCTAAGATCAAGTGTAGTATCTGTTCTTATCAGTTTAATATCTGATACGTCCTCGATGAGAGGACTTTATATTAAACGGATTTTTGGCTGTGGGAGTCGGCCCCGGAGCTTGCTCCAACCGCTCCGCGCATCGTCCCGGTATTGCAGCGCCTCCGGGCTCGGTGCACCCCTTTAGGGACGTGGTGCTGGTGAAAGACAGAGCGAAATCTTACGGTGGCCACGAGCGCAATTGCTGCGGTGCTTCAGGTCAGTTGACCTCGCATAGTGCGTGTGGGTGCGCCTCAACAAGGATATAGTCGTGGTCGGAAAGGACTTGAAGCTCCTCCAGGTCCAACCACTGCCACGGGCACCCCACGGTAAAGCCGGACACTCAAAGCCTCTGTCCAACCTGGCCTTAAGCCCTGCCAGAGATGGGGCAGACACAGCTTCGCTGGGTACGCTGTGCCAGCGCCTCAACACCCTCACACGGAACAACTTGTGCCTTGGATCCAACCTGATCTTACGCTGTTCCAGGTTGAACCCATCCCCATGTCCCATCGCTCCAGGCCCTGATAAGGTCCCTCCCCGGCATCCCTGCAGCCCCTGGAAGCTGCTCTGAGCTCTCCTCGCAGCTCCTCTTCTCCAGGCTGAGCAGCCCCAACGTTCTCAGCCGCGCTCCTATGGGAGCTGCTCAGCCCCTGCTCGGGAGACCACGCAGGGGGTTGGGGACGGGACCCCCGCTCCACACACAGAGGGGGCCTCAAAGTCACCCCCGACGGCGCTCAGCAGCACCCCCAGCGCACAGACGCTCCCAGCTCCCGGCACCGCACACGCCAACGCCAACGCCAACGCCAACCCCAACCCTTCGCTCTGTCTTTCACCAGCACCACGTCCCCAAAGGGGTGCACCGAGCCCGGAGGCGCTGCAATACCGGGACGATGCGCGGAGCGGTTGGAGCAAGCTCCGGGGCCGACTCCCACAGCCAAAAATCCGTTTAATATAAAGTCCTCTCATCGAGGACGTATCAGATATTAAACTGATAAGAACAGATACTACACTTGATCTTAGCCAAAAGGCCGAGAAGCGATGCCCACCCACCCTCCCCACACCACCCAAAACAGCCTCCGCTCTCCCCTATGTCACGGTCACCCCGCTCCGCCCTCCCTCCACTTTCCCGCTCCTCTCCCCGCGCTGTCCCCGACCGCTCCTCCCGGTTTCGCTGCCTCCGAGTCCCAAAGAGCATCACGAACCCTCTCCAAGAGGAGTCTCCCGGCGTCCCCTTCGCGCCAGGTGATGCTCATTACCATAGCCACACCCCTAATTCCATATTGGAATCGGACATTTGCATGCCGCGCCCCCGCACCACCCCCGGGTCCTACACCCGCCCTTTGCCTCCTCCCCCCTTTCCTCCGTTTCTCCATCATTTCCTTTTCTCTCCCCAAGAAACCTCCCCCCGGCACTCCCCACGCCGACCTCTACGGGACACGCCTGCGAAACAGCTCTTTTACTGCGAGAAAACACATCAGGGTGCAGAAAACTCCCCTGGGTCCCCCCGGGCCTGGGGGGCTGCACCCCCCGGCAGCCCCCGGCTCAGGCGCCGCCGCACCGCGGTGGGGACAAAACTCTGGAGAAAGTGGAAAAAGTCCCGGAACAGAGGCCCGGGGGGGGCTGGGGATGGGAGCAGGCGCACAGCATCCAGCTCCAAGCGCTGCCGCAGGCAGGGACACCTTCCACTGGAGCAGCTCCAAGCCCCTGTGTCCAGCCTGGCCTTGAGCACTGCCAGGGATGGGGCAGACGCACCTTCTCTGGGCACCCTGGGCCAGCGCCTCAGCACCCTCACAGGGAAGAGCTTCTGCCTTAGATCCAACCTGATCTTCCCCTCTGACATAAGGAAAGGAACTGCCTGGAAAACATAGGGTTAACATACTTTTAACTGAACTTAGGTCTAAGATGCAGAACAAGGTTTGTGTTGTAAGTCTGTGCTGTGACAACAGAATTCAGTCGTCTTACTAACAAGAGTGAAGGATTTCTTTTTACCATCCTTCTAATTCTCAGTCAGTTTGCAGACAGTGACTCCCGAACATCTGCTGCCTTGGGATACTCCTTGTCTGCCCATCCTGTCCTGCTTGCCATACATGTTGGACGAAGCTCACACTGCTCTAACCCACTGCCCGCTCTCAGACCCTTGCGGGCACGGCTGGTTTCAGCTGATTGTGATTACTGGGGCATCCCAGTGTGCCAAAGGTGAAAAGTGCAGCGAGAGGAAGACTGCTGACTTCCTCTTGAAGACCCCTGCCCACCACCATCGACCATGGGAGGGCAGTGCGCAAGCGCCAAAAGGGAGGAGACTTCTGATAATGAGTCCCCAAAGTAATTGGAATATCCCCGCTGCCCTCTCGGGAAGCACCAATGAATGCGCACGTTTGTGTGTAAGAAATATCTGCTCGCTTAAGCCCTCGGGGTGCGAGTTCGGAGGAGCGATCCCCCTTGCACCCGGCGCCGTAAGAAACAGACCTGCTTTATAACTCTCCTTGAGCTGTAGAGTGATTCCGCGCTTCAGTTTGGCACCCCAGATGGGACAATCTCTGTCCGGCTGCAGGAGCTGCTGAGGATGGGACTCCTCCGGGCGCCCCTGAGATTTCTCGGGAGGACGCCCCCACTCACTCCGATCAGCGCAGGGGCAGAGAAGGACCATCACTGCTGAATCATCAGGGATGTTCAGGTGAAGGGGATACCTGTAAGTCATAAGGAGACCTCGTACACGAGGTAAAGGGCGCGGGTGCTCGCCCCAGGCCTGGTTGGGTATGGATACAAGGGTAACGGTTGGTTTGGTTTGGTAACTGTAGTAACGGTTTGGTAGGGAGTCGATACAAGGGTATCGATGCAAGGGTAACTGTTAACAGCCTGATAGGGTATTGATGCAAGGGTGTTAAGACAAGGGGAACTGTAACTTTGGTTCACTCACAGGCTGCTGTATCGATACAAGGGTATCAATACAAGTGCAACTGTACTAATGGCTTTGGGAACCTTTGGAAGGTAAAACCATGAGATTAATGTGTTACCAATTCTTGGCTTAGAGGACATTCTGTGTGAAGTGGGTGATTGAGAGATGGGCCCTTGTGTGAATGAGTGCTTTGTGTGAGTGAGATGTGGCATAGCTACGAAGCGAGTGCCCAGTCCTGATCCGCAGTTCTGTGTTCTCCATGAGGAGAGCAGCCAAAGACAGACAAAGTGTATATCTCTTATGAAATTGAACCTGGTGCTGCGTTTTGCTGTCCTATCCACCGCAGTGTTGTGTGCGAACCAATTTTCATCTTTGTATGTTTCTTCTGTAAGTCCACTTGGTTGGAGTTCTGAGCGTCGCCCTCATAAACACTCCAATTGATTCAGGAATACCTGAGGCAATCCAGAGCCAAGTGTATCCGGGAGTAGGGGCTTCGGAAATGTCAGGAAAGGCAAAGAATGCCCTCCAATAATGATCAAATTCCTACCAGGAGCACGGCCCGTGAGAATGAAACAATACCCCCTCAGAATGGAAGACAGGGAGGGAATCCCACCACTTAGTGACCGCTTCATCAAATATGGGTTACTAAAGGAGTGTGAATCAGAATATAACACCCCTGTTTTAGGGGTCAAAAAGTCAGATGGGAATTGTTGAACAGTGCAGGATCTCAGGGCTATTAATAAGGCTGTGGAAGATCTACGCCCAGTCGCTGCCAACCCATAGACATTATTACTAAATCAGTACCTGAATTGGCTTGGGTTTCCGTGTTGGACATAAAGATGCTTTCTTTTGCATATCCTTGAGCCCAGAAAGCCACTGGTTGGTTGCATTTGAATGGGAGAACCCGGACTCTGGGAGAAAGACACAATGAACCTGGACTGTGCTGCCACAGGGGGTTAAAAATAGCCCCACTCCTTTTGGGAACCAATTAGCCAAGGATCTGGAACAATGCGAGCGGCCGCAAGGAGCCCCATTGATACTGCAGTCTGCAGATGATGTGTTGCTAGCCACTGAATCACAGAAGGGGGTATGGAATGGACAATCACCGTGTTCAGTCTTCTCGGCCTCACCGGGTATCGAGTCTCTCTGCAGAAAGCTCAAGCGGCCCAACAGCGAGTCACGTACCTCGGATACGAGATCACTGCGGGCCGGCGAAGCCCCGCGACAGCAAGAAAGGAAGCTGTCTGTCAGACTCCCCAGCCGCAGACTGTCCCAGAGCTCCGTGCGTTCCTAGGCATGACCGGATGGTGTCGCTGTGGAGAGACAACTCCGGACTAAGGGCAAAACCACTTCCTGAGACAGTAAATTCAAGTTCGAAGGGCATTATATGGAACAGAGAGGCAGATAGCGCGTTCCATCAGCTGAAGAATCAGATTAATGGATGTCCCCGCTTTGTGGCTATCAGATATTACCAAACCCTTGTGGCTGTTCTCCCATGAAAAAGAGGGCATAGCTCTGGGGGTCCTGGCACAAAACTTGGGACCCTAGAAGGCTGCGTACTTCCTCTTGAAGACCCCTGCCCACCACCATCGACCATGGGAGGGCAGTGCGCAAGCGCCAAAAGGGAGGAGACTTCTGATAATGAGTCCCCAAAGTAATTGGAATATCCCCGCTGCCCTCTCGGGAAGCACCAATGAATGTGCACGTCTGTGTGTAAGAAATATCTGCTCGCTTAAGCCCTCGGGGTGCGAGTTCGGAGGAGCGATCCCCCTTGCACCCGGCGCCGTAAGAAACAGACCTGCTTTATAACTCTCCTTGAGCCGTAGAGTCTGATTCCGTGCATCACCCTGGTCCAGGCTGAACCCATCCCCATGTCCCATCGCTCCAGGCCCTGATGAAGGTCCCTCCCCGGCATCCCCGCAGCCCCCCGCAGCCCCTGGAAGCTGCTCTGAGCTCTCCTCGCAGCTCCTCTTCTCCAGGCTGAGCAGCCCCAACGTTCTCAGCCGCGCTCCTATGGGAGCTGCTCAGCCCCTGCTCGGGAGACCACGCAGGGGGTTGGGGACGGGACCCCCGCTCCACACACAGAGGGGGCCTCAAAGTCACCCCCGACGGCGCTCAGCAGCACCCCCAGCGCACGGACGCTCCCAGCTCCCGGCACCGCACACGCCAACGCCAACGCCAACGCCAACCCTTCGCTCTGTCTTTCACCAGCACCACGTCCCCAAAGGGGTGCACCGAGCCCGGAGGCGCTGCAATACCGGGACGATGCGCGGAGCGGTTGGAGCAAGCTCCGGGGCCGACTCCCACAGCCAAAAATCCGTTTAATATAAAGTCCTCTCATCGAGGACGTATCAGATATTAAACTGATAAGAACAGATACTACACTTGATCTTAGCCAAAAGGCCGAGAAGCGATGCCCACCCACCCTCCCCACACCACACGCAAACGCCGCCGCTCTCCCCTACGTTACGGTCACCCCGCTCCACTCTCCGTCCCGTTCTTGCTGCGCTGTCCCCGCACTGTCCCGTGCTATTGTCCTCATCCCGAGGCACCGAACCCCGATGAGCCCTCGAAACCCTCCCGCTGCGGAGCCTCCCGGCAGCCCCTTACAGCCATTGGTGCCTCATCAGCATATTCCCGCCCCCGAGCAATGCGGGGACTTTCATTTGCATATCCACTGCATAAGGCCCATACAGCGCTAATTTGCATGACCCCGCCCATCAGTTCGGCCACGCCCATGCCGTGCCCCATGCAGTGGGATGAAGGATGCGGTTGGGAGGCGGGGAATGGGGGAGCTCCCACCTCAGACCCAAAGAGCTCCACGAACCCTCTCCAAGAGGAGTCTCCCGGCGTCCCCTTCGCGCCAGGTGATGCTCATTACCATAGCCACACCCCTAATCCCATATTGGAATCGGACATTTGCATGCCGCGCCCCCGCACCACCCCCGGGTCCTACACCCGCCCTTTGCCTCCTCCCCCCTTTCCTCCGTTTCTCCATCATTTCCTTTTCTCTCCCCAAGAAACCTCCCCCCGGCACTCCCCACGCCGACCTCTACGGGACACGCCTGCGAAACAGCTCTTTTACTGCGAGAAAACACATCAGGGTGCAGAAAACTCCCCTGGGTCCCCCCGGGCCTGGGGGGCTGCACCCCCCGGCAGCCCCCGACTCAGGCGCCGCCGCACCGCGGTGGGGAGAAAACTCTGGAGAAAGTGGAAAAAGTCCCGGAACAGAGGCCCGGGGGGGGCTGGGGATGGGAGCAGGCGCAGCAGCACCCAACGTGTGCCCCCCACCCGGGCGCTGGCGTCAAAGGAAAGCAGTGGCTCCGCTGGGGGCTCGGTGCCCTCCTGCTCCACAATGGCTTCTGACACCTTCTGCTCCAGCTCCAGCTCATCCCCATCCCGCCCCTCAGCGCCATCGCTGTGCTGCAGCTGCCGGCGGACACGACGTCTGCCCGTCCACACACGGTGCCATACGGTGCAGCTCCAATTCGCTGTCTCCTCAGGGATGTTCATCCGTGGTCGCTTCGCACCAGGCAGCTCAGTGCCGTTGGGCGTCTCGTGGGCATGATGCTTGCAGCCCACTGCCATCGTTTCCTCCTCCGTGTCCGGTCCCATTGGCCGCTCCTCAGGCAGCGCTGAGTCCCCTGAGAGCCGCAACTCCTCGCTGGGAGCTCCCGGTGGCTTCCCCGCGGTGCAGCTGCACTTGAGAACATCCCTCAGCACGAAGCCGATGGCGGCACAGGCCTCCCAGAACCACGGGCCACGACCCCGGGGCTCCTGGCTGAGCTGCTCGGAACCTCCAGTGGAGCCCAAGGGAATGTTGATGAGGAAAGCGCCGGCGTTCCCTGCTCCTGGTTCCACTGCTCCTGGCTGGAAGAGCCGTGTGAGCCCCCAGGCCCGGCCCTTGCTGGATTTCTGCCGGTACTGCAGGCTGCGGCAGTATTTGGCGGCAGCGCGGCAGCAGTGCCCGAAGCGCGAGGCTGTTTTCTCATTGACATTGGCTGCCACGTTGTGGCTCAGCTCAAAGGGGTCCTGCAGATTGAGGGAGCCCAGCTTCAGCCCCTCGCTGGCCTCGGGGAGGGCAGGGGGGGGCAGTGGCAGCGCTCGGCCTTCCCGCAGGGAGATCACTTGTCCTGGGAAGTCGAAGTCCCCAAAGGTGTGGAAGAACTCCGCCAGCAGCGAGCCTGTGGGAGGGAGCAGTGAGGGCAATGCTGGGCTGTGGGGGTCCCCCCGCTATTCCCAGCCCAGCACTCACAGGAGCTCTCAGTGTTGGTGCTGGGTTCCAGCAGTGCCACATCCCGGGGGAAGCTGCAGTCCCATCCACACACAACGGTGTGATCCTCATCTCCTGGAGCAGAGCAGCCATGAGAGCGCGGCCACAAGCAAAAAGTGACAGAGGGACAGACGGAGGGCTCCTACCTGCCAAGTCCCGCAGCCGTGCGACGGTTGGCAGCACGGGGGGGCTGCGCGTCTGCAGGAAGAACAGCACCAGCAGCGTCAGGGCATAGTTGTTGAGGAGGGGGCCTCCCCCGGCAGGGTTTCCTGAGGGAAAACGGTGTCAGAGCCGCTCCGTGCCCACCAACGGACCCTGCCATGAGCTCCCTGCCCACGCTCACCGGCCAGGCCCTGCTGCTTGGCCCACAGCCGCACCGCGTACACCAACGGCCGCACGCGCTCGTCTGCCTCAGCGCAGAGCTGCAGGAACCGCGTGTTGAGCAGCGCCAGCCTGTGTGGACACACAGTGGCATGGGAAAAGACCCCAGCACCAGGAGGGTGACACCGTCCCCTTCCCCCAGCCCTGCACCCCCAGACCTGTTATCAATGGAAATGTCCCCCGCCAGTCCCGACTGTTTGTGGCAGAACTTGACGACGGGGCGGCGGGCGGTGGGGACGGCGCGGACGCGGCGGACGCCCGGCACACAGCGCCGCAGAACCGTCGCCACCAGCTCCAGCACCTCTGGCGCCGGCGTTGCTGCCAGGTCAATGTCGCTCAGGATGGAATCCTCGGCGCCGGGGCCGCATCCAGCCCTGGGAGCAGCTTGTGATGATGCCTGGAGGGACTTGGTGGGCTCCAGGTCCAGAAGCAGGTCCAGGTCGCAGCCGTGGGTGTCGAAGCCGTTTACACTGGAGCCAAAGGGCACAATGGCACAGCCTGGGTGGGGGTGTGAAGGATGGGACTGTGTCCTGTGCTTGCACGTGGGCACACAGGGCATGAGGAGACCCACCAGGGAAGAACTCAGTGAAAACCTCTTGGAAGAGCGTGACCAGGAGGTGCCGCACGCGCCGCTCGTCCTCACTCAGCTCCAGCAGCCCCACCAGCTGCGACATCTGAGAGTCCACCTGCAGAAACCATTGTCACCGATGGTTCTGAGGCATATCCCTCCCCAACCCTGGACCCCCCCAAAACCTGCAGGAGACTCCTCCCTTCCCTACTCACATCGGAGGCCTGCCAAAGCGCCTGCTCCAACCGCCCTGGGCTGAGGGGGTCCCGGTGGCTCCCGCGCCCCGCAGGGCCGTAGGCAAAGATCTTCTGCTCCCGGGGACGGACACGGAGCCGGTGCCCAGCCAGGCTGTGCTGGGGCTCCGCCAACGCCCGCTCCCGGCCGGCAGCATCCTGCAGCTCCACGATGGCATAGGCACCCTGCAGGGGCGGGGGGGGGGGAACACGGCATCATCCCCGCCCCTGTGCCCCCCAGCCCGGTCCCCGCAGCTCCTCCCCACCTTCTCCTTGTCCATCACGACGGCCGCCACCTCCCCGAAGGCCCCGAAGTAGTCGCTGAGCTCCTCCCCCGAGGTGCCGCGGGCAAAGCCGCTGACGAAGAGGCTGCGCTGCTCCTGCGCCCGGCGCTCGGCCCGCAGGCTCCGCAGCCGCCGGTGCTTCTTGCCCCGCAGGTGCTCCGTTAGGCTCGGCCCTGCGCAGGGGGAGCAGCGCGCTCAGCCGGAGCCCCGGAGCCGCGTCCCCAACCCCGCAGCCTCCGCTACTCACGGTTGGCGGCGGACACTCGGCACAGGCGGCAGCGGAACCCCCCCCGCGGCAGCGCCTCCACGTCGGGGTCCGCCGAAGGGTCGGAGCCGGGGTCGGGGGCAGCGGCGGCGCCGGGAGCGGAGCGCGCGGCCATGGCGGGGCCGCACCGGGAGCTCCGCGCTCCCTCACGGCAACCACCGCCGGAAGCGGTCCGTCCCGCCTCGCTCCCCCCTGTGAGTGCCCACTGTAAGCGCTCCGCTCCCAGCTCCCCGGGAAACGCGACCCGCAACACCCGTTCCGCGCCCGGTGCCGGTTGTCGGATCCCGGTGAAGAAAAATCGCCTTCTCTTTTATTTCCTGTCGCTACAGAACCGGGACAGCCCGAGATACAAAACCGGGGGCGTTGCTCCACGTACAAAAGGGGCCTGCAGGGGGTCGGGGGGGGGCAGCGGGGGGGGGCTCCGGACCGGCCCCGGGCCCGCGGCCCCCGCGGGTTCTATGGAAATAAAAAAAATACAAAAGGGGCCCGGCCCGGCGGCGGCGGCGGGGGGGGGGGGGGGGTCAGTCCTCCAGGACAATGGGCTCTGAGGTGCTGGCGGGGTGGGGGGGTGCGGAGGGTGCCAGAGCCCCCCCGGGCCGCAGGGGCAGCCCCGGTTTCACCTTGAGGGGCAGGTTGGGGCGTCGGGCGGCGCGGCGGAGCTCCAGGTGCGTCAATGCCTTCCGCAGCGCCCTGTGGGGACAGAGGGTTGGGGTGGGGGGGGGTTAACGACGGAGGGCACCCCCCCGCACCCATTGTGTGCCCCACAACCCCGTTTCACCCCTCACCTGGTGTCCTTGGTGGCCACGAAGACGACGGGGTTGGGGGCGTCCGCGGGGTTCAGCTTCTGGCGCTTGCTGGCGGGGGGGGCGCCGGTGCGCAGCCCCGCAGCCAGAGGGCGCCCGTTGGCCGAGAACGGGAGCCCCGAGGAGCCCACCTGAGTTAGGCAGGTGTGAGGTCCCGCCCCTCCACCAATCACACAGCGCCTTTCCTCACCCCGCCCCGCCCATTGGCTGCGGGAGCTGTCAGTCAGCCCAGAGCCACGCCCCCCAGCCTTCCTTATGCCCGCCCCCAGGGTCTTTCCCCACCAATCAGGGCGAGCCCCGTTCCCACTGGCCCCGCCCCCCGTCAATCACAGCCCCCCCCATACCCCGTCAATCACCACAGACCCCCCCCCCCCCCTTTCCCAAAACCCCCCCCCCCCCCACAGCACCGACCCCAGCCCCATAGGGGCCCAGGTATGGCCCTCACTGTCCCCTTGCAGTCCCCCACCCAGCTCCGTACCCGTACCCGGGTGGGGCGGTGGCCCTCGCCCCCCCCATCGTAGCCCCTCTTGCCCAACCAGCCCTGCCAGGCCCCTGCTCTGGCTCAGCTGGTTCCGGTTGATGGGGGTTTTAGTGCCCGCGGTGTCTTCGGCTTCAACGGGGCTTGTGCGGCTGTTGGGGGGGGAAACAGGGGGTCAAGGGTTGCTCCATAGCGCCCCAGAGGACCCCAGAGCCAACCCTTGTTCCCAAGAGGAGCCCCACACTCCAGCCCCCATAGTCACCAACCACCCCCAACCCTGCGGTCCAGGGCAGTGGCCCCACACACACACCCTGGGGGCCCCAACTCCTCACCCAGCTCCTTGACGATGGCTGCGAGGGAAGCCGGGCCAGTGGGTGGATCTTGAGGGGGGTCTTGGCAGCCTTGGGCAAGCGGATGGAGCCTGTGGGAGAAGACAGGGAGGTAAGGGGGGGATTTGGCAGCATTAGGATCATGGAATCATGGAATGGTTTGGGTTTGGAAGGGAACTTAAAGCTCATCCAGCAACCCCCTCCCACTGGAGAGACTGAGATGAGCTCTTGGGCAGTTCTTCCCTGTGAAGGTGCTGAGGTACCCAGAGAAGCTGTGGCTGCCCCATCCCTGGCAGTGCTCAAGGCCAGGTTGGACACGGGAGCTTGGAGCACCCTGCTCCCGTGGAAGATGTCCCTGCCCGTGGCAGGTGCTGGAGCTGGAGGAGCTTTAAGTTCCTTTCCAAATTGGGATTCTGTGATTCTACGCTCTCCACAACCCTCTCGCGTCGAGAGCCGGACACAGCTCCTCCAGGATCTCACCATCTGCACCCCGTGTCTCCCCGCTCCCCCCAAGCCCCCTTTTCTCCCCATCACCTACACTCGGCCTTGATGGCGTTGGCGTTGATGGGCGCGTAGGGGCGGCGCGCGGCGCGGCGCGGCTGCAGCACGTCGCGGCACAGGCGGCGCGCCAGGCGCGTCAGCCGCGTGGTCTGCAGCAGGAAGGTCTGGCGGTTCTTGGCCAGCAGCTTGGCCCGGCTGGCGCTGGTGGTGTACGGAGAGAGGCTCTGCGCCTCGGGGCGCGAGAGGTGACCCCGAGAGTGCGGCTCCTGCCGGGAGACAGCGCGGACTCAGTGCTCTGTACACCCCACACTCCCCCCCCTCCACACCGGACCCCCAGCGGGGCTCACCGAGGCGCTACGGGCCGCCCCCTCCAGCTGCGTGGGGGTCTTCAGCCCCCCGTACTTCTTCCAGTAGATCCAGCACGAGGCGCAGAGGCGGCACTGCATGTTGGGGGGACCCCAGGCGTACCACTGGGCAGACTGGGTGGCTGGAGGGGGGACACATGGTGGGTGAGGGAAACCCCCCAAGGGAGCGACACAGAGACGCTGCACCTCTGCTGCCCTCAAACCCCCCCCTTCCTGCTCTGATAGCTACCCTGCTGCCCCCATAACACTCACATCCTGCCCTACTATCCCCTATATAGCCCTTCTCCTGCCCAGCAGTCCCCTGAACCTCTATACGCCTCCACCCCACAGCCTTTATAGCTGTCTGGCTACCCCCCTAATCCTTATACACCTCCATTCCTGCCCCCATCACCTGTGCTTCCCTCCCACTCCCCTATAATACACCTCGGACCAAATATGCCCCCTCCTTCCATAAACCCCCCCATCCCACTGACTGTGGCAGCTCTCGCAGGTCAGCCCCTTCTGGAAGCCGGCCCCATTCATGCCGGGTTTGGAGCCCACCGAGATGATCTGGTTGGGGTTTGGCTTTGTGCTGCAGAGAACAAAAGGAACAGGGGAGTCAGAGGGATCAGCGGCTCCCCATGTTCCCCTCCAAGCCCACATGGGGGCCTAGGCCACCCCAGGAGCACCCTCTCCCCAACTTACTAGGTGGGGATGTAGACTTGCTTCAGCTTGCTGTCTGCCTCTGCTGCCTTCAGCCTCTTCTGCAAGCAGAGACGGAGGTAAGATGGCCAAAGCACAGTGCAGGGGGGCTCATGGCAGCCCCCCCAAAACACAGCAGCCCCACATTACCTGTTGGATGTAGCGGTCGGTGGTCTTCCACATGTAGTAGAACTGCACAATGCTGGCCAAGGACTTCCAGGGCAGCTGCAGAGAGAGGAGGGAGTGATCCCTCACTGCGGGGGTGTCCTACCCCTTCCCCCGCACACCCTGGGCCCCCCCCCACTCACAAAATCCTGCCGGATGTCATTGAAGTCCTTCCCGTACTTCTCCAGCGCCTCCTCGAAAAGCATGGCCTCAGAGGCCGACCACTCCTCCATCTCATCCCGGCACAGCACCGGCCCCCCCTGCGGCACCAGCGTCGACATGGCTTTGGCCAGGTCATAACCATTGCGCTGCAGCGTGTCCATGGCATGGAACTGGGATGGGGACACAGAATAGAGGGGGGGATGAGGAGGAGCCCTGCCCTGCTCTGAAATTGGGGCCCTCTTGGCCCCCCAGCCCTCACCAGCGTAATGTCCCGGGAGGCAGCAGCAGCACTCATGTGCAGGCTGGGCTGCCGGATGGAGCTGCTGCAGTCTAGGGCGCGGGCGAAGGTCCCAACGGCTCTAGGGGGTGACACAGGGGGTTGGGGGGGTCAGCAGGCCCCCCCCCGTGATTCCCCCCCAGCTCCCCCAGCCTCAGCTCACCGTGCTACCACCAGGAACTGGTCGATCTGCCGGTCCGTCAGGGGGTTGTCGGGGTCCCACACCTTCATCTCCATCTTCTGCTGGTTTCTGTTGTCTGATTCGCCTTGGGGGGGGGGGTGTTGAGAGGGGGTCAGCCTGAATCCCCACACCCCCCTCGTGCTGCAGAGCCCCCCCCATGCACCACAGAGTCCCCCAACCTTCAGCCAGCCGGTCTGGGATTTCTGCCTGGTACTTGCAGCCGACTCGGATCTCGCCCTGGTCGGCCAGGAGGGTTTTCTGGACAGGGTCAAACACCAGCGAATAGAAGAAGCAGTCCTGGGGTGGGGGGAGAACGTAGGGGGGGTTCAGCTGGGGGAAGGGGGGCCCCCAAATCAGCCCCTTTGGAAGGGTGTGGGGCTCACCTCCTTCTCCAGGTACTGGCCCAAGATGTCAGTCTCGTTGAGGAGCGTCACACTGCACTTCCCCCTGTGGGGCACGGAGTTGGGGTGTCACAGCAAGGTGCCCACCCCCTCAAATTGTCATTCCCCCCCCCCCCCCCCCCCCCGACACACACCGTATGTGGGTGGCCGGCAGCGACTCGAACTGCCGGGAGAGGAAGAGCTCCCGGTGCTTCAGCTGGTGCCGCTGCTGCTCCGTCATGGTGGGCTGCTTGGACTCCTCCTCGAACTCGCCTGGGTGCAGGCAGGGGGGGTTAGAGGGGGCTCCCCCCCACACCATCAAGCAGGGAGGCTCATTGTTCTCCCAGGACCGCCCCTGGGTTTTGGCAGCAGCCCAGGCCGAGGAGGGAGCAGGGACAACGGGGGGGGGGGGGGGCGGGCAGCCCAGCCCTGCTTACAAGCATGGGAATACTGGAAGGGGTGCAGCAGCCCCCTGGGGGCAGCCCCAGGCGCCCCCCATCAGGGCCAGAACCTCCCCACTCTGCCAGCTGGGGGGGGGGAGGCCATGCTGTGCCTCACCCCTTCCCCACAACCCCCCCCCCAACTCCCCACTCCACCAGGGTGCATTTGTGACCCCCCCCAGATTCCCCCCATCCAGCTGGCAGAACGGGGGGCAGCCCAAGTCTGAGGTGGGGGCTCACAGCATCCTCAGGGAACCGAACGTCCCAAGGCAGGAGCGGTGGCAAACTGGGACCTGCACCCCCCCACCAGCCCTGCGGAAAGGGAAGAGGGGGGACAGAGCCCCAGGGCCCCCCCTTTGTACCCCTCCACACTCACGGGCATTGCTGTCGGCCAAGCTGTTGAGGCTGCTGGAGATGTCCCGCCGGCGGAAGAGGCAGACGACCTTGGCCTCCACGTTACCATTGGCAGTCTGAGGGCGGGGGGGGCACAAAGGTGAGGAGGGGGCAGGGGGACACCCCTACATCCACTGGGGATTGTGGCCCCCCCAAGCCCGGGAGGTGGCTCCTCACTTTGTTGAGCTCCTCAATGCGGCGGACGAGGTAGGGGTTGCTGGAGGAGTTCTCAAAATAGACATAATCTGGAGGGGAAAAAGGGGGTGCAATGAGGGGAGCCCCCCCAAGGCCCCCCCACTGCCCCAACGAGGAGAGAACCCCCGTTTACCCTCTCAAAAAGTGAAGGGGGGGTTCTTACAGACACAACTTCCTCCCTGTGGACGGGGGGGCTCCTCTGGACCCTATGGGGCTCCCCCCCCCAGGGGGTCCCTGCTCCTCACAGACACAAGCCCCTGCCTTCCCTTGCGGCCACTGGGACCCCCTTTCTCCCCCGCCAAAAGACTGCCAGCGCCATCCACCCCCCCGCCACCCATTACAAACCAGGGGTCCCCCAGGAACACATACACCCCCCACACACACATCGCCCCCGAAGCCGGGGTTCCCTCCCCTGGGCTCCCCGTCTCCTGCTGTGGGTCTCCGTTGTCACAGCCACGGCAGTGCCCCCCCTCTCCCCCAAAGACACGGCGGGGGTCGAGTGCTGCTGCGCCTCAGGGCACCCGTTCCCCTCACACCGCCCCCCCTCCTCCTCACAGGCCCCCCATGTCCCTCACGGACCCCCCCAATCCCCACATGGGACCCCCCCCCCCAGCCCGGCCCTCACGGACCCCCCATATCCCCTCACGGGACCCCTCCCGACGCGGGACCCCCTCTCCCCTCCCGGCGCCGGCCCCGCTCTCCCCGCCGGGCCCCGCTCACCGCCGACGCGGTACATGTTGGCCGCCATGGCCGCTCGTTCGGCCGCGCTACCCCCGGGCCTGGCCCCGGCCGCGCTTCATCGCCTCCCGCTCCCGCCGCCTCCGCACCGGCACGACCCGCTCGGGCGCCTCCGGAGCGGCTCGGGCGGCTTCGGAACAGGCTCGGGGCGGCCTCGGGCGCTTCCGGAGCGGCCTCGGAGCCTTTCGGAAAAGGCTCGGAAAGGGTTCGGGCACCTCCGGAGGAGCCTCGGGACGCCTCGGCGCGGACTCGCGCCCCTCCGGAAGAGCTTCGGGACGCCTCGGGCTCCTCCGGAAGGGGCTCGGCAAGTTCCGCCAGAGCCGGAAAGGGGTCGAGCGGGAGCGGTGCGAACGGGCGCGGGGCGGTGCGGCCGTCTCCGGCGCTCCCGGGAAGCGCGCGGCCGTTTCCGAGGCGGCAGAGAGCGAGCGAAGCCCCTGACCCCAGGCTTTATTGTGGGCTCTCACAGTGCAGCGTGAAAACGGGGGGGGGGGGGGCAGACACCGACCCCCCCCCCTTGGTCCCCAGGAGGGTGAGGAAGGGAAGGAGGAAGCAGCCGAGGAAGCAGAGGGGCGGCTCAGCGCGAGTCGGGGTCCCCGCTGGGCTCAGGGGTGCAGGGTGAGCGGCTGCAGGGTGGCGTTGGCCCCCCCAGCACCCGCCACTGGAAGACGCTGGTGTCCTTGCCCCCGAGCGAGACGAGGTGCTCGTCGTCGTGGGTGAAGCGCACGTTGGTGACGTGGCTGCCGTGGCCGCCGTACACGTGGCTCGGCGCCTGCGGGTGCCACGGGCGTGAGCGGGCGCACACACACGCGTGTTCACGCGCCTGCGGCCCCTACCTGCGCGCAGCGGCCTCTGTGCCCCACGGCCAGGGCTCGCTGCGCGCGTGGTGCGAGCGTGCACGTCCTCCCCTTGCACGCGTGTTGTGTGCGTGCACGTCCTCCCCTTGCACGCGTGTTGTGTGTGTGCACGTCCTCCCCTTGCACGCGTGTTGTGTGTGTGCACGTCCTCCCCTTGCACGCGTGTTGTGTGCGTGCACGTCCTCCCCTTGCACACGTGTTGTGTGTGTGCACGTCCTCCCCTTGCACGCGTGTTGTGTGCGTGCACGTCCTCCCCTTGCACACGTGTTGTGTGTGTGCACGTCCTCCCCTTGCACGCGTGTTGTGTGCGTGCACGTCCTCCCCTTGCACACGTGTTGTGTGCGTGCACGTCCTCCCCTTGCACACGTGGTGCGAGCGTGCACGTCCTCCCCTTGCACGCGTGTTGTGTGCGTGCACGTCCTCCCCTTGCACGCGTGTTGTGTGTGTGCACGTCCTCCCCTTGCACGCGTGTTGTGTGCGTGCACGTCCTCCCCTTGCACACGTGTTGTGTGTGTGCACGTCCTCCCCTTGCACGCGTGTTGTGTGTGTGCACGTCCTCCCCTTGCACGCGTGTTGTGTGCGTGCACGTCCTCCCCTTGCACACGTGTTGTGTGTGTGCACGTCCTCCCCTTGCACGCGTGTTGTGTGCGTGCACGTCCTCCCCTTGCACACGTGTTGTGTGCGTGCACGTCCTCCCCTTGCACGCGTGTTGGCCTCAGTCACCCTCCCCTTGCACACATGTTGTGTGCGTGCACGTCCTCCCCTTGCACACGTGGTGCGAGCGTGCACGTCCTCCCCTTGCACACATGTTGTGTGCGTGCACGTCCTCCCCTTGCACACGTGGTGCGAGCGTGCACGTCCTCCCCTTGCACGCGTGTTGTGTGCGTGCACGTCCTCCCCTTGCACGCGTGTTGGCCTCAGTCACCCTCCCCTTGCACACGTGTTGGCCTCAGTCACCCTCCCCTTGCACGTGTGCATCCCTTGCAAGCACTCGCCCTCCTGCATCCTCTCCCCTGCACATCCCCCCCAGGGGTCCGGATCCCACCCCCCCTGGGGGTCTGGACCCCCCCCATCCCACCTTGGGGCAGGCGCAGGGGTACTGGAAGAGATGAACTTTGCAGAAGTCATCGGCCACGGCCACCAAGCGCTCATGGTGGGACCGGCACAAGGAGTTGATGTCGGTGCCGTCCGAGCCGTCGGGCCATACACCTGCGGGGACATGGGAGGTCACGGGGACCTCCAGGACCCCCCCCACACCACTCCCCTGGCCCCCCCACGCTCACCAAAGACATGGAAGCCCAGCACGCAGGTGTAGGACGCCCATTCCCGGTCCCGGCTCTCAAAGCGGTTGCGGAGCAGTTTGCAGCCCCCAGCGATGTCCCCTGGGGTGGGATGGGGGGGACACGGGGGCAGTGAGGCCCACCCCAAGGTACTGGGGGTGCACAGCAGTCCCCCCATACCCGGGGGTGTCAAGGAATGAGGGGTTCATCCCAACCCCCCCCCCATGCTGGGGACTCCAGCAGGGTAAGGGGGTGCCCATCCATCCCCCCCAGCTCACAGTAGAGGATCTCATAGTCCCCCGAGTTGGACATGATGAAGTGACCATCCTTGGACCAGTCCAGGTGGGTGATGAAGCTGGAATGGCCCTGGGGGGGGGGGTTGGAGGGGTTGTTGGGGGTGCTGGGAGCAAGTGGGCCCCCCAGATTTCACCCCCCCGACTCTCACCGTGCAGCGCCCAAAGCGGGTGTACTTGCGGCCGCCCTCGGTGACGCTGTAGATGTAGATGAAGTTGTCATGGGAGCCGATGGCCAAGAAGGAGCCGTCTGTGGGGACAGGGAAGGGGTTGGAGACAGGAAGGGGACACAGGTGGGGGCCCCCCCCACGCTATGGGGCTCACCTGGGGAGAAGCGCACCACTGAGAGCTGCTCGTTCCCGTCCGAGCCCCCCGCCAGCACCTGCTGCGTTGTCATGTCCAGCACCAGCCATCTGTGGGGACAGCGGGGACACGGGGGGGACAGGGCAGGCTGAGGGCATCAGTCCCCCCATGTCCCCATGCTCCAGGCACTGTGTCCCCCATCCCATAGCTCTGTCCCCCAGTGTGGGACACCACCATGCCCCTCTCCATCCCCCGTTGTCCCCCCCATGTCCCCCATCACTCACCGCCCTGTCAGCAGCCCCACGGCCACCAACTGCCCCCCGGGGTGGAAATCAGCGCAGAGCCCTGTGTCCTGCAGGGAACAGGGTGTCAGGCTATGGGGGCAGTACCCCCCTGCACCCCCACACCAACCTCCTGCACCCCCCAAGACTCCCTGTACCCCCTCACCAGTCTCTTGCCTCCTGCTCCTAACCCCCCCCAAACTCCCCACGCTCCCCCGTACCAACCTCCAGCCCCCCCAAAACCCCTTGTACCCCCAACCAGCCTCCTGCCTTCTGCCCCCTCCCAACACCCCTGTACCCCCCATAACCCCACAACAACCCTCTGCCCCTGGTCCCCCCAGCCCCCCTGTACTCCCATATGATGCTCCTGCCCCCCCCAGCCCCCCACCTCCAGCGCCAGGCTCCAGGCCAGCGCATGCTCCTGCCCGTCCCACAGGCAGAGCTGCCGGTCGTGCCCGCAGGTGAGGAAGAGGCAGGAGCTGGGGTGGGTGGCCAAGCCCCACACCTTGTCCGTGTGTCCCTGGAGGGGGGAAACAAGGGGGGGGGGGGGTCACCATCACACCATGGTGGGGAGAAACCCCCCCAGCCCCCAACCCCACCTGCACAATGGGGGTGAAGCCAGCATCCAGCGTCCCCCGCAGCAGCGCGTTGCGGGTTGTCCCCACCAGCAGCTCGTCCCCAGGTCCCTCCACAATGGTCCTTACTGCCCCAAAGCGCTCGGGGAGCTGGGAGGCGGGGTGAGAAGTCAGGGGGGGACACCCCAAAACCCCCCCATATCATGGTCACCCCTACCTGGAGGGGGTCAGGGCCGATTGTGGGGTCCTGAGTGGGTTTGGGGCTCTAGGGAAGGTTTGGGGGGGTGCCCCCCACCTCGGCCTCCTGCAGCAGGGTGAGCGCAGGGCTCCAGCACACCACGCGCCGGTCCTTGCCGCCGCCACTCAGCACCGACCCGTCCCGCCGGCGGCACAGGGTGAAGATGCTGCCCTCGTGTGCCCGCGTCTGCTGCCCGATCTGGTAGGTTTCTGCAGGGCCAGGGTCAGCCCCACGGCTGCCCCATGGCCGTTGTCCCCCTCCAGTCCTGGTCCCTCACCTTTGACGCCCTTCCCTGGTGTGCAACCATCACCGGTGACGCGGGTCCAGGTCAGGATGTTGCCCTCCGAGTCACCCGTCAGCACATCCCCATCAGCGTTGAAGATGAAGCATTGGATGAACTTGGGCTTCTTGTATTTCTAATGGGGGGGGGGGGGGGGAAGACCCCAGCATCAGCGTGAACGCAGCCCCCCGGCCCCTCGTAGCCCCCGGGGGCACCTCGCTCACCCCAAAGATGCCCTGCTTCTTGGTGAGGGTGGCCCCGCTCCAGGTCCAGAAGTAGATGTGGGACTTGCCGCTGGTGATGATGCTGCTGCTGTCCTGGGGGTTGAACTCCACTGCCAGCACCGACTCGTTGGTGCTCTGCAAAGACAAGGAGGGGACGAGCACTCAGCCTCGGCCCCCCCACCCTGGATGTTGGGGCCCCCCCACATGGGGACGTCTCGCTCTCCTCACCTTCACCTCCACCAGCTTGGTGCCACGGGCGCAGTCCCACACCGACATCATGTGCTCGTTGGAGTCATCCACCACGCACAGGAAGGCGCCGTGGTCCTGGTGGGGGTCAGTGGTGAGGGGGGCGGCCGCAGCGCGGGGGGGGGGCGGAGGTGTGGGTGCACTCACGGCGCTGGAGAAGGCGAGGGAGCCCACGCCGCGCTCAAAGCTGCCGAGGCCGATCTGCTGCAGCGTGAGCAGCGTGGCCGAGTCCCAGATGTGCACAACCGGCTGCAGCAGCTGCGGGGACAGCGTGGGGCGCGGGACAGGGGGTCCCAGGGGTCCCATCCCATGGGGGGGACACACAGACATCCCCATCCCAGCCTGGCCTTGACCCCGTCCCATCCTATACCCACTCCATCGCCATCTCTGTTTCCATCCCGTTCCCATCCCCATCCCCATCCTGTCCCCATCCTCATCCCATCCCTGCCTCCATCCCATCCCCATCTCCAGCCCCATCCAAATCTTATCCCCATTTCCATCCCCTTCCTATTCCTACCCCAATTCCATCCCCACCCTATCCGCAGTTCTATCACCATTCCATCCCCATCCCCATCTCCATCCCCATCCCATCCCCATCTCAATCCCTATCCCCATCTCCATCCCTTTGCATTCCCAATTCCATCCCCACCTCACCCCATCCCCATCTCCATCCCCGTCCCATCCCCATTCCCAGCTCCATCCCTGTCACTGTCTCCATCCCCATCCCATCCCAATCCCATCCCCACCCCATACCTTGCCATCCTTATCAACACCGGCCGCCTGCCCCGTGGCAACGCGGAGGCGGTCGGGATGCACGGCCAGGCTGGGCAAGGGGGGAAGCAGGGGGTAAGGGGGGGGGACGGAGACGGGGCCCCCCCCCCGCCCGGGGCTCACCAGCGCACGCAGTCGCTGTGGCGCAGGTAATGGCGCTGCCGGCGCAGCGGCACGTGCAGGAGGACGACCACGCAGGCCATGAAGTAGACGAGCTCGCCCGAGGCCAGCACGTGCAGGTTGGAGCGGCTGTCCCGGCCCCGGTACCCGTAGCTGGGACCCGTTAAGGGGTGCAACGGGGGTGGAGGGTGAGAGGGGACCCCCAGGCGGAGATGGGGACCCACAGAGAGGGATGGGAATGGGGATCCCCAGGTGGGGAGCTTGGAAATGAATGGAACTGGGGACCCCCACATGGGAACCCCCCGAGATGAATGGGGACCCCAGAGAAGGACAGAGGCACCCAGACGGGGATAGGGATGGGGACCCCCAGGTTGCGGGGACACACACACGTGGATGGGACCCCGCAGGGTCAGTCCCTGCTCCCGGTGCAGGATACACCCAGTCGAGCTGCAGGCGCTCCAGGGGCAGCTCCGTCCGCAGCCCCCCATAGGGGCCCAGCCCCGAGGGCACGTACATGGTGATGGGGCGGCCCCGCAGGAACATCTTCACTGACACCCCCTCTGTGGGGCAGGGACACCGGGGGTCACCCCACGGCCCTCAGCCCCACGGGGAGGCGGAGGCATGGGCAGACGCCCCCAAACCTCACCCAGGTTGTAGTTCCCACGGCGTGTCCCTGGGGAGGGAAATGATGTTAAGACCCCAGACATGGACCCCCCCCCCCCGGGCACCGCACCCTCCCCCCCGCACCCCAAAACCGGCCCCCCAGCACCCACCTGGGCTCTGAGTGGGCTCCTTCGGACGGCTGCCAGGGAGAGGTGGCGTCAACGGGGGAGTGGGGGGGGGTGAAGGGGTGCAGCGGGGTGCAGGGGGGTGCAGGGAGGGATGGGGGGATGCAAGGAGCCTGGGGGGGTGCAGAGGGGATGGGAGGGTGCAGGCAGGGTTGGGGTGCAGAGCGGATGTGGGGAGGCCCAGGGGGGTGCACGGCAGGTTTGGGGGTGCAAGGGGGACCCCCACCTCTCGGGGCTCCCCGCCTGCAGCAGGAGGTTGGCGGACGAAGCCGCTTTCCTGCTCAGGCGCTGCCGGGGACTGGCGCTGCCGGAAGAGGAGCTGTGCCTGCGCAGGCTGGGGGGCAGTGGGGGGACACGGGGGCAGGAGGGGACACAGGGAGGGGGGGGACATAGGGACACTGTCAGTGAAGGCCTCACATCCCCTCCACCTCTCATTTACCCCCCCAAATCCCACCCTAACCCCAACAGCATCCTCCCCATGGACCCAGTCCCTCTGCCCACAGCCCCCAGTGGATCCCACCCCCCATCCCTCACCCCACCAGTGCACCCCAGCACCCAGACCCCCCCCCCAGTTCCCCACGCCATAGGGGCCCCCCATCCTCACAGCTCTTTGTGGGCACCCCGTGGGGCCAGGCTGGGCGCTGCTGTGGGTGAATCAGGAGCAGGGGGCTCCGGCGAGGCTGGGGCGGGTGCTGGGGGGCACGGGGGTGACCCCGGGGGGGGCGGCTCCTGCGGCACCCCCTGATCCGCACTGGGTCCGGGCTGTTCCTCCGGCGCCGGCACCGCCTCCTCCGTCTGCGTCCCCACGCTGATGGTTTGGGGGGGCCCCGCGGGGGTCAGGGGGGGCCCATCGGGGTCCGGCTGCAGGGACGGCTCCGGGATGGCCCCATTGGCTGCGACGGGGAGCGAAGGGTCAGCCCCGGGGGCACAGACCCGGGGGCGGGGGAGCCCCAACGCGGGCTCCGCCGTGGCGGGGGGGGGGGGTCTCACCGCGGGGCAGGAGCCGCAGCAGCCCGGGCAGGTGCTGCTCGTAGAGGCCGAGGCGCCGGAGCGCATCCGCCAGCGCCGCCCGCACCAGCGCCAACTCCTCCTCGAGGCGCCGCAGCCGCGGCTCCAGCGGGGCCGAGGGGCACGGGGGGGCCGCGGGGCTGCCTGGGGGCACGGGAGAGAAGGGAGCGGCGTGAGAGCCACGGACCCCCTGCGCCCCCCCAGAGTCACCCCCCCGGGACCCCCACCAGCACCCCCGTGTGACCCCCTGTGCCCCCCAATGTCACCCCCCCTGCGCCCCCCCTGTGCCCCCCAATGTCACCCCCCAGCACCCCAATGTCACCCCCAAGCACCCCCCTGTGACCCCCCCACCACCCCAATGTCACCCCCCAGCACCCCAATGTCACCCCCCTGCGCCCCCCCTGTGCTCCCCAGTATCACCCCCCTTGGACCCTCCTGTTCCCCCCGTGTGACCCTCAGTATCACCCCCTGGACCCCCCTGTTCCCCCCATGTGACCCCCCCAGCAGCTCCCCCGTGTGACCCCCAATGTCACCCCCCAGCACCCCCTGTGACCCCCAATGCCACCCCCCTGTGCCCCCCAGTATCACCCCCCCTGGACCCCCCTGTAGCCCCCCTGTGACCCCCCAGCAGTTATCCCGTATGACCCCCTGTGCCCCCCAATGTCACCCCCCAGCACCCCAATGTCACCCCCAAGCACCCCCCTGTGACCCCCCCAGCACCCCAATGTCACCCCCCTGCGCCCCCCAGTATCACCCCCCCTGAACCCCCCTGTTCCCCCCGTGTGACCCCCCAGCAGCTCCCCCATATGACCCCCAATGTCACCCCCCAGCGCCCCAATGTCCCCCCCCCAGCACCCCCTGTGCCCCCCAATGTCACCCCGAGCACCCCCTGTGCCCCCCAATGTCACCCCCAGCACCCCCCTGTGACCCCCCCAGCACCCACGTCCCTGCCGGACCCCGCTGCTCCTCGCACCCCCCAGACCCGGGCACGGGGCGCCCCCCGCTCCTCTCCGGCCCCATCTCCCACCGCAGCCCCGTCTCGGGGGGGGGGGGGGGGGCAATGGGGTGCGCGGGGCCGCCCCGTGCCCGTTCGGGGGGGGGGGGGGTGTCCCAGCGCGGCAGCTCCCCCCCTTCCCCCCGAGCCCCCTCCCCGTTAACCCCTGCGGGCCCGGGCTCACCGCAGCGGCCGCGCTCGGGCTCCATGGCGGGGCTCGGCCGCGGCTCGGGCTCCTTCACCGCCCCAGGAAGCGCCGCGGCACTCACGAAGTCATTTCCCCTCCGCCGCCCTCGCCCGACCCCGCGCCCGCTGCCGCCTCCGTGGGGCTGAACCGGGCCCCGGGGGGCACCCACTGACCCCCCCCATGGGAGCCCCATTGGGGGGTGCCCCCCCCCCCCCCGCACCCCACATCCCCCCACCCGGGGGCTCCCATCCCCACCCCCCCCCCTCCGGTGCTGGGGTACCCCAACGTGCGGGGGGAGGAGCACAGCCCCATCGATGGGGCAGCGTTGGGAAGGGTCTGCCCCATAAGGAATCATGTCAAGGAGGGGCTGGGGACCCCCAGCAACCCCGCGCCCCACCATGGGTTGGCCAAGGGGTGTGTGTGGGGCGCCCCATAACCGTGGGGCTGCTCCCATCTGCTCAGTTGAAGGAGGAATTGGGGGGGGTCACATCCCGACCCCCCGAACCCACAACAGAGGTGGCAGCGGCCCCGACTCATCCCGAAAGCAAAGCGGGCGCTGCACCCCCTCCCCGGGCAGCACCCACAGCGGGACCCCCAAAACCGGGGCAGGGGCCCAGGAGCCGGCCCAGGGACCCACATCGGGCCCAATGCGCACCCATGGGGCTGGAGCTGCGGTGACTATGGGGGTGCTGGGTATGGGGCTGCCCCGCTCTGCCGTCCCCCGGGGGTGTGGGGTGCGAGCCGGGGCCGCATCCTGCACAGTCATAGCAGGAGCGGCCTCCGCTCCGCTGCGTGCGCTGGGTCCCGCCTTGGCCAGGGACAGGGGGAGCAGGTATGGGGCGTCCTATGGGCAACGGGGTCCATGGGGTGATGCAGGGACAGGTGGGGGGGACAATGGGGTCCATGGGGTGACCCAGGGACAGTTGGGGGGGACAATGGGGTCCATGGGGTGACCCAGGGACAGGTGGGGGGGACAATGGGGTCCATGGGGTGATGCAGGGACAGGTGGGGGGGACAATGGGGTCCATGGGGTGACCCAGGGACAGGTGGGGGGGACAATGGGGTCCATGGGGTGACCCAGGGACAGTTGGGGGGGGGACAATGGGGTCCATGGGGTGACCCAGGGACAGGTGGGGGGGACAATGGGGTCCATGGGGTGACCCAGGGACAGTTGGGGGGGACAATGGGGGCCATGGGGTGGCCCAGGGACAGTTGGGGGGGGACAATGGGGTCCATGGGGTGACCCAGGGACAGTTGGGGGGGGACAATGGGGTCCATGGGGTGACCCAGGGACAGTTGGGGGGGGGACAATGGGGTCCATGGGGTGACCCAGGGACAGGTGGGGGGGACAATGGGGTCCATGGGGTGACCCAGGGACAGTTGGGGGGGACAATGGGGGCCATGGGGTGGCCCAGGGACAGTTGGGGGGGGACAATGGGGTCCATGGGGTGACCCAGGGACAGTTGGGGGGGGACAATGGGGTCCATGGGGTGACCCAGGGACAGTTGGGGGGGGGACAATGGGGTCCATGGGGTGACCCAGGGACAGGTGGGGGGGACAATGGGGTCCATGGGGTGACCCAGGGACAGTTGGGGGGGACAATGGGGGCCATGGGGTGGCCCAGGGCTTACCCAGACACTTGGGGCCCCCTCTCCTGTATCCCGGATGCTGGGAGCGCCCCCCCCATGCTGCCCATGGTGGGTCCTTTGGGCAGGAAACAAGAGGTGATGGGGCGGGGGGGGGGCACAGGGGGTCCCCACACCCCCCCCTCATCTGTCTCCCCCCCCCCACAGCACGATGGAACCGGCGCTGGGCCCCTACACCCCCCTGTACCCCCAAACCATCCCCTTGGCCACCATGGGGCAGTCCCACTGGGAGCTGCATCCCCCTGAGCCCCCCCCCGAGCCCTGGGCCCCCCCGGCCGCCTGGACCCCTTCTCCCAGGCCTTTGCCCCAGAGGTGTCCCCCCCCCCGGCCTACCTGCGCCTGCCCTACAGCGGCCCCCCCCGCGCAGAGCTGCCCCCCGCCTGCCTCTACCAGGACCTGCAGCCCCCACCCTGCGCCCCCCCTGCACCCTTCCAGGACCCAGGTGAGGACGGGGGGGGGGGGGGGGGGGTTGGGCTGCTGAGCCCTTGTTTTGAGGGGGGGGGGGGTGTGCCTGGTGTGACCCTGACCCCCCCCATTCACAGCCCCACAGGGACTTGGGGGGCCCGAGGGCTTTGCTGCGCTCCTGGGACCCCCAGACTGGGGGGGTGATGGGGTACGATGGCACCAGGTGAGTCCCAACACCGGGGGGGGCCGGGGGACACACAATGGGGTCCCCCTTACCTGACCCCCCCCATCCCCTCCCCACAGGACCCCAACCACTATTGCAGGGGTGCAGAGGTGCCTTTACCATGGCTGGGGGGGGGCTGTGAGTTGAGCCCCCCCATGGCAGGGGGGCTGCCCCCCCCCGAGGTGAGAGGAGCCGGACACGTGTGTCCGGAGGGGGGGTCAGTGGGGGGACCCCCATTGGCATCCCCATCACCCTTCTCCCCTCTCCCAGAGGCCTCCCCAAGCAGGAGCTGGGCCCCCCCATACCAAAGCCGCCTTGGCCTGGGGGGGGGGGCCCCCCCGGTACCGGCCACCCCCAGTGCTGGACCCGGGGCGGGGGGGGGCCGGGGCTGTTTGGGGGGCTCCTGTCGGGGGGGAGCAGCCCCCCCAGGACCACCGACCCCCAGCGCCTGTCACCTCCGTGAGTCTGGGGGGGGGGGGGCAGTGAATGGTGATGTGGGGGGCAGAGAAAGGGGGGGGCTGCTCCGACACCCCCTCTTTTGGGCCCCCCCCCCCCCAGGCAGATCAATGTGGGTCCCAGCTTCCAGGCAGCTGTGCTGGCAGCAGTGGGGGGGGGCTGCAGGCAGGACCCCCCTGGGGGGGCCACATTGGCCTGGAGCCCCTGGCCAGGGCTGGAGGAGGACCCCAAGATGCAGCAGCAAGGTGAGACCCCCACCCCTTACTGCTTGGGGGTCAATGGGGGGGTCCTTCTTGTGCCCCCCCCCCCCCATTTACCTTGAACTCCCCCAGTGGAGACCTTGCTGGACCTGGCCTGCTCCAGCGCCCTGCCCGGGGGGGGCACGAACCAGGAGCTGGCCCTGCACTGCCTGACCCTGGCCAGCGGCAGCCTGACGGTGAGAGGGGGCCGGGGGGGGTGGTTTTGGGGTGCCCCCCCATCCCCAGCACCCCCCAACCCACCCTGTGTGTCCCCCCCCCCAGGGCGCCCTGGAGCTGCTGCTGCTGGGGACAGCAGCGCCCTTGCCTGGGTACCACTACACCGGTGAGGGGGGGGAAGGGGATGGTTGGGGCCGCCCCCCCCCCTGGTCCTGACCCCCCCGCACCCCCAGGCAGCAATACCTGGACCCCCCGGGAGCGCTTGCTCTTTGCCAAGGCCCTGGCGCAGCACGGGAAGGACTTTGGGTGCATCCAACAGGCAGTGAGGGACCCCCCAGACCCCCCCCTTTGCACCCCACTTCCCACGGGGTCACCCCAAAACCTGCCCCCCCCCCCCCCCCCCCAGGTACCCTCCAAGCAGATGACCCAGTGCGTGGAGTTCTATTACCTGCACAAGTCAGAGCTGGGCCAGGCACGGACGCAGGTACAGGCGGCTCAGGGACCCCCCCTTAGCGCTGGGGGGGGGGGGACGCCAGGGACTCCTCCTGGGCTTAGGGACCCCCCCCTTGGTTTTGGGGTACACTTGGCCCCCCTCCCACCTCTCTCTGTCCCAGATGCCCCCCGGAGCCCCCATCGCCCGCTTCCCCTGCAAGCTCTGTGGCAAGTATGTAGGGGGGGGAAGGGGATGGGGGGGGGGCACAGAGGGGGGGGGCACAGCTGCTGCCCCCCCCCCAACCCTCCCATTTCCCCCAGGATCTTCCCCAAAATCAAGAGCCGCAATGCCCACATGAAGATCCACCGGCAGCAAGGGGGGGGGGCAGGCAGCATCCCCCCCCCAGTATGAGGCACCCATAGTGGGGTGTCCCCCCCCCAAACACGGGTGAGGATGGAGCAGGAATGTTTATTATGGAGACATTGCTCCACTGGGGAGCCCCGTGGGAGAAGTGGGGGAACCCCCGCAGAAAGGGGGGGTCCCTGAAGATAAATAAAGGCTGAGTGTCCCCGGGGGGGGCCCCACATCCAGCGTGGCCCCGGGGGGGTCCCTCACACCTCGATGTGTGGGTCCGAGCCCCGTCCCTCGCGCTGGAGCTGCTCCTCCTGCCGCAGCTTTGGCTTCTCTGTCCGCGTGTGCCACACCAGCACCTGGGGGGGCAACGGGGCTGAACCCCCCCCCTGCAGCCGGGGGCCCCCCCAGCACCCCACTGTGTCCCTATGAGACCCCAGCACCGCACTGTGCCCCTATGAGACCCCAGCACCCCACTGTGCCCCTATGAGACCCCATCACCCCCCACCCCCCCACTGTGCCCCTATGAGACCCCAGCACCCCCCACTGTGCCCCTATGAGACCCCATCACCCCCCACCCCCCACTGTGTCCCTATGAGACCCCATCACCCCCCACCCCCCCACTGTGTCCCTATGAGACCCCATCACCCCCCACCCCCCACTGTGTCCCTATGAGACCCCATCACCCCCCACTGTGCCCCTATGAGACCCCATCACCCCCCACTGTGCCCCTATGAGACCCCATCACCCCCCACCCCCCACTGTGCCCCTATGAGACCCCATCACCCCGCAGACCCCCACTGTGTCCCTATGAGACCCCATCACCCCCCACTGTGCCCCTATGAGACCCCATCACCCCCCACCCCCCACTGTGCCCCTATGAGACCCCATCACCCCGCAGACCCCCACTGTGTCCCTATGAGACCCCATCACCCCCCACTGTGCCCCTATGAGACCCCATCACCCCCCACCCCCCACTGTGCCCCTATGAGACCCCATCACCCCCCACCCCCCACTGTGCCCCTATGAGACCCCATCACCCCCCACTGTGTCCCTATGAGACCCCATCACCCCCCACTGTGCCCCTATGAGACCCCATCACCCCCCACTGTGCCCCTATGAGACCCATCACCCCCCACCCCCCACTGTGCCCCTATGAGACCCATCACCCCGCAGACCCCCACTGTGCCCCTATGAGACCCCATCACCCCCCACCCCCCACTGTGCCCCTATGAGACCCCATCACCCCCACCCCCACTGTGCCCCTATGAGACCCCATCACCCCCCACTGTGCCCCTATGAGACCCCATCACCCCCCACCCCCCACTGTGTCCCTATAAGACCCCATCACCCCCCCACTATGCCCCTATGAGGCCGCAGCCCCCCCCCCGCCCCCACGGCACGCACCTGGGTGCAGTTGCCCGCCTTGGGCTCGAGCTGCGCGGGGACACGAGCGCCCCCAGGAGGCTGCTCTCGAGGTAGCCCCGCTCGGCGCGGGGGTCGAAGCGCGCCTCGGGCCGCGCCAGCAGCAGCGGCAGCGCCACGGCGAACCCGGCCATGTCCAGCGGGAAGGGGCGCTCCGGCTTCCAGCCCGTGTGGAACCCCACGACCCGGCCCCCCGCCACCAGCGGCCGCTCGAAGCGCAGCCCCCCCACGAGCCCCACGGGCCACACCGACACCCCGCGGGTGCTGCGCATCTGGGGGGGGGGAGAGCGGCACTGAGCGGGGGGGGGATTTAAGGGGTCCAGGGGTGGGGTATAGGGTGATGGGGGGGGGATTTGAGGAGTCCAGGGGGGGATTTAGGGGGTTCTGTGGGGTTTAGGGGTGCTGAGGGGGATTTAAGGGGTTCAAAGGCGAGTGGGAGATTCTGGGAGAGGATTTAAGGCACTCTGGGGGGACATTGAAGGCTCGGGGGGGGTAGGGAATGCTGGGAGGGATCAGGATGCTCCAGGGGGGGTTACGGGGTGCTGGGGGGGTATTTAAGGTTCATGGGGCATCGGGAGATGCTGGGGGGGGTCAGGGGTGCTGAGGGGTGTCAGGGGGTGCTGGGGGGGTCATGAGGCACTGGGGGGGGATCAGAGTGTGCTGGGGGGGTCAGGGATGCTGGAGGGGATCACGGGATGTGGGGGGGTCAGGGGATGCTGGGGGCGGGATCAGGAGGCACTAGGGGGGTCAGCAGGTGCTGGGGGGGTCAGGAAGCACTGGGGGGATCAGAGTGTGCTGGGGGCTCAGGGGGTGTGGGCGAGGGTCAGGTGGTGCTGGGGGGATCAGGGGGTGCTGGGGGTGTGGGGGGACACTGGGGGCATGGGGGAGCGCTGGAGGTGGGGGGTGTGCTGGGGGTGTGGGGGGACACTGGGGGGTGTGGGGGGGGCGCTGGAGGTGGGGGGGGCGCTGGAGGTTGGGGGAGCGCTGGGTGTGTCGGGGGCACTGGAGGTGTGGGGGGACAGTGGGGGCATGGGGGAGCGCTGGAGGTGTGGGGTGTGCTGGGGGTGGGGGGGAGAGCTTTGGGGGTGGGGGGCACTGGGGGTGGGGGGCGCTGTGGGGGTGGGGGGGGCTGGGGATGTGGGGAGGTGCTGGGGGGGGTGGGGGTGGGCGCTTGGGGTGTGGGGGTGTGCTGGAGGTGTAGGGGGGCGCTGGGGGTGTGGGGGTCCCTGTGGGTGTGGGGGGGGCACTTGGGGTGTGGGGGGTGCTGGGGGGGCACTGGTGGTGGGGGGGAGCGCTGGGGTCCCTGTGGGGGTGTGCGCTCCGCACCTCGTCGAAGAGCCGCAGGCTGTAGGTGTTGTCGTCGTCGGCGAAGTAGACGACGCCGCGGTCTCCGGCGCCCTCGTGTCCCGCAGCCACCGCAGGGCCCGGTTCCGCTGCTCCGCCCCGCGCGGGTGCAGCCACGGGGGGTCCCCGGGGCGGCGGCGGCTCTCGGGGGGGTCTCCACGTGCAGGTGGGTGAAGGGGACCCCGCTGCCGGCCAAGAGCCGCGCCACGAGCGCCGTGGGGGCCGCCGCGTCCTCCACCACCACCCAGTGCAGCGCCCGCACGTGCAGCAGCGTCTGCGAGAGCCGCACCAGCTCTGCCTTCTGCACCGGCCTGGGGGGGGGCGGAAGGGAATGGGGGGGGTTGGGGGGGCTGCGTGACACCAACGAAGCGCGGGCGGGGGGGGGGGGGCAGCCCGGGCTGTGGAGCGCAAATGGGTCTGGGGGGGTGGAGGGAGGAGGGAATGGGGGGGGGCGGGTTAGGTTTGGAGGGGAACAAATGGGTCTGGGGGGGCAGAACAAGTTATATGGGGCCTAAGGGGGGGTGATATGGGGCCTAAGGGGGGGGTGCAAATGGGTCTGGGGGGGGCAGAACAAGTTATATGGGGCCTAAGGGGGGGTGCAAATGGGTCTGGGGGGGGCAGAAACAAGTTATATGGGGCCTAAGGGGGGGCGCAAATGGGTCTCAGGGGGCAGAACAAGTTATATGGGGCCTAAGGGGGGGGTGCAAATGGGTCTGGGGGGGGCAGAAACAAGTTATATGGGGCCTAAGGGGGGGGAAAAATGGGTCTGGGGGGGCAGAACAAGTTATATGGGCCTAAGGGGGGGTGCAAATGGGTCTGGGGGGGGCAGAACAAGTTATATGGGGCCTAAGGGGGGGAAAAATGGGTCTGGGGGGGGCAGAACAAGTTATATGGGGCCTAAGGGGGGGAAAAATGGGTCTGGGGGGGCAGATCAGGTTATATGGGGCCTA
The DNA here is from genome assembly GCA_028858755.1 of Ara ararauna. Lineage (NCBI taxonomy): Eukaryota > Metazoa > Chordata > Aves > Psittaciformes > Psittacidae > Ara > Ara ararauna. Next base: position 166,561 of record CM054404.1, read on the forward strand.
AGGGGGGGTGCAAATGGGTCTGGGGGGGCAGACCAGGTTATATGGGGCCCAAGGAGGGTGCAAATGGGTTGGGGGGGGGCAAGCCAGGCCATACAGGGCTATGGGGGCACTGGGCAGGCTGTCGCGGATTTGGGGGGGGGTCTCACCTGGCATAGGTGGGGGTCACCACGTAGATGGTGGGCAGGGCCTGGCCCCCCCCCTGTGCCGGGGGCTCCCCCCGGGCCCCCCCATTCCGCTGCTCCGCCAGCAGTCGGTCCCGGTCCCGGCGCCGCTCGGCCTGGAGCTGCTGGGAGCAGTCACAGGGCTGCCCTGGGGGGGGGGGGCGGGGGGGGGGTGGTCAGGGACCCGGGGGGGGGGGGCAGGGACCCCCGAGCGCCCCCCCGCGCCCCCTCACCGAGCTGCAGCAGAGCGCAGAGCAGCCCCAGCAGCGACACCGCGAAGTACACGAGGAAAACGTTCTGAGCTTCACCCGCATGGCAGAGCCGGGGGGGGGCAGCGCCGGGGGGGGCAGCGCCGGGGGGGCAGAGCCGGGGGGGGGCCTCAGGGGGTCCTAAGGGAGGGGAGGAACAACTGCTCGGGGGGGGGCACAGCTCCTCATGATCCGGCCCCAACCCCCCCCCCCCCTCAATCCCCGATACCTCCTCCCCCCCCACCCCCCCCTCCTCCCCGGTACCTCCATACCCCCCGCTACCGCTTTCCCCCCCCGCACCCCCCCCCGGTACCTCCTTCCCCCCCCCACCCCCCCCCCTCGGTACTTCCCCGCCCCCCCCTCCCCCCCCGGTACCTCCTCCCCCTCCCCCCCTCCCCCCCCCGTTACGGACGCTCCGGGCCCGGGACCCTCTTCAGGGCCGCGAAGGGCCCGGGCCAGGCCGGCACTTCGGTCCACTCCCAACAGCGCTCCGGACACCACTTCCGATCGCGGTCCGTCCCTTGCGGGCTCCGGCCGGCACCGGCGCTCCCCCGGGCGCGGGTTCCGGTTTCTGCCCCCCCCTCCCCCCCCCAAAAAAAAAACGGAATTTGTGGGTTTTTTTCCTCGGTTTTATTTGTCTTTTATCAAAATTCCACGCGGGGCCGCCCCTCCCCCACCCCGGTCCCGCCCATCCGCGGGGGGGGGGGGGCCCGGATCTGCCCCCCCCAACTCTCGTGTGCCCCATAAGAAAGGGGGGGGTCCCCCCAACCCTCTCCTGATCCCCGGGGGTTAAGGGCAGGGGGAGAAAATGGGGGGGGGGGGAAGGAAAGAGGAAGAAGGGGAGGAGAGGAGGGGTTCAGGCACAGGAGGGGCTGGGGGGGGGCACACAGAGCCTTGGTCCCCATCCCCCACCAGCCCTTGCCCCCAGCCCCACACATGGGGGGAAAACGGGGGTGGGGGCAGGGACAATGTCCCCCCCTCCCCACCCCCCCCAGCCCAACCGGGGAACACCCCCCCCTACAGCAGCCAAAGGGGCAGCGGGAGCTCCCTGCCCCCGGGTGGGGATCGAGGGGGGGGAGAGGGGCTGTGGGGGGGCCCCAGAGGGAGCAGGGGGGGTGCGAGGAGGAGCCCCCCCCCTCTGCATTATCGCAGGATAATGGCCCAGTCATCTCCCATGCGGACGCCCGGCTTGCGCACGGTGAGGACGGGGGGCTCGGCCTCGTGCTGGAAGTCCAGGCGTGTCTCAGAGCCATCTTGGGGGGGGGGGGACACGGGGGGAATTAGGGGGTGTCCTGGGGGGGGTGAGACCCCCAAACCCCCCCCTCGCCCCCCAACTCACTCGCAGGCCGGAGGACGACGGCGCCAGGTTTCCCTGCGCCCAGGATCACCACGCGCTCGAGCCACACCGGGGTGTCAAAGGAGCCCCGGGGGTCTGCAGAGCTGCAGGGGCGGAGAAAGAGGAGGTTGGGGGGGTCCAGAGGGGATGGGGGGGTCCTTGGGGGGGGCAGGGGGTACCTGGCTGTCAGCGTGTTGCCGGCAAAGGTGAATTGCCGGTGGAGGAAACGCGCCTTTGTCTCATAGTCAAAGCTTTTGCCGTCGTCCAGGAAGAGATCGCCCTCAGCCGTGCCCTGGGGGCAACGGAGGGGGTTCCAGGGGGGGTTCCAGGAACAGTGGGGGGTGTCCGGGGGGGTCTGCACTGACCTGGGGGCTCAAGGCCACGTAGAGGGTGAAGGGATCCCCCTGCATGCACTCGGTTGAACGTCGCACCCGTTCCTGCCGCGGCACCACCGTCCCCCCCCGCTGGAACAGCGGCACCTGCGGGGGGAAACGGGGAGGGGGAGGTGTGCTCAGACGCCCCCATAGAGCCCTCCCGCCCCCCCCAAACCCGTCCCCATCACCCACACTGCTCATGGTCACCGGCACGTAGAGCGTCTGCGGCGCATGGTGCTTCTGGTAGGAGACGGTGTCGTACCAGACCTGGGGGTACGAGAGGGGGTGGGGGTGTCAATGGACCCCAAATCCCCATCAAAGCTTTAATTCCCCCCCCCAGCCTGCAGCCCCCCCATAACCTCACCTCTCCCTTGCCGGGCAGGTAGACCTGCACCCCACGGGCACCCTGCTCCGTGACGGGGTGCACCAGCAGCGCCCTGTCTGGGGAAGGAAGGGGGGTGCTGGGTCAACATCAGGGTGGGGGGACCCCGGACACATGTGGGGACACCCCCATATGGGAGGAAACCCCTCTCACCGATCAGGTACTGATCATCGATGGCGAAGGTGGTGGTGTCCTCAGGGAACTCCATCCACAGCGGCCTATGGAGGAGAAAGGGGAATGGGTCTGGGCCGGGGCAATCCCAGGCCCAGGCTGTGGGGAGCAGTGATGCAGAGCAGCGGGAGGAGAAGGATGTGGGGGTGTTGGTGGATGAGAAGCTCCCCATGAGCTGGGTTCAGTGTGAGATGGAGCCCAGAGCCCCGCCGGGTGTTGCGCTGCACCCCCGGAGCTCAGCGAAGGGATTCTCCCCTTCTGCTCTGCTCTCGAGTCCCCACTGTGTGCAGCTCCGGTGTCCTCAGCATAAGAAGGGCACGGAGCTGTTGGAGGGGGCCATGAGGATGAGCAGGGGCTGAGCAGCTCCCATAGGAGGCCGGCTGAGAACACTGGGGCTGCTCAGCCTGGAGAAGGGGAGCTGGGAGGAGAGCTCAGAGCAGCTTCCAGGGGCTGCAGGGGGCTGCGGGGATGCCGGGGAGGGACCTTCATCAGGGCCTGGAGCGATGGGGCAAGGGGATGGGTTCCAAGTGGAACAGCGGAGATTTAGACTGGATTTAAGGAAGCTCTTCCCTGGGAGGGTGTTGAGGCGCTGGCACAGGGTGCCCAGAGCAGCTGTGGCTGCCCCATCCCTGGCAGTGCTCAAGGCCAGGTAGGACATGGGGGCTTGGAGCAAGCTGCTCAAGCGGAAGGTGCCCCTGCCCATGGCAGGGCTTGGAGCTGGAGGAGCTTTAAGCTCCCTTCCAGCACAACCCATGCCACGCCGCTGACCGCAGGCTCTGCCTCACTCACCTCATGATGGGTACGCCGTGGCGGTGGCTGTGGTAAAAGGCCGTGTACCAGAAGGGCAGGAGCGCGTAGCGCAGCCGCACGGCCCCGCGGATCAGCGCCACGTTGTCCTCGCCGAAGAGCCAGGGCTCGCGCCGCGCCGTGTCCATGTGAGCGTGAGCGCGGAAGAAGGGCTGGAAGGCGCCCGCCTGGTACCAGCGCACCAGCAGCTCCGCATCGGGGTTCTTAAAGAAGCCCCCCACGTCCGCTGGGGGGGGGTGGGAGGAAGGGCTTCAGGGTGACCCCCCCAGCGCACGGAGCACCCCCCCCATGACCTCCCCCCCAGCCTCGCCCCGCTCACCACCGCAGAAGGCCAGCCCGGCCAGCCCAAAGCTCAGGCACATGGGGATGGAAATCTTGAGGTGCTCCCACTCGGCTGTGTTGTCGCCCGTCCACACAGCGCCTGGGAGAGGAAGGGTTGTGAGGAAGAGGATGGGGGGGCACAAAGACACGGGGGGGACGACCCCCAACCCTCACCGTAGCGCTGGGAGCCGGCGAAGAAAGCGCGGCTCAGCACGAAGGGCCGGTGCTGCCCCCCCGAGCGCTGGATCTGCCCCTCGGCTGTTGCCATTTGCTGTGGGGAGAGGAGAGGCCATAAAGAACCACCCCCCCCCCGAAGGTGGGGGGCAAAATGAGGTTCTGGGGGCAGGGGGGGGCTTTACTCACCACATAGAGGCCATAGAGATTGTGGACGTCGCGATGCTCCCAGCCGCCATAGTGCACCGCATCCTTGTGCATCGTCACCTCGGGGCCACTGAACACGGAGGGCTCGTTCATGTCGTTCCATGTGAAGAGGGTCTCGGTGGAGCCCTGGGGGGGGGCTCCATGGTGAGGACGGGGGCACGGAGGGGGTAAGCAGGGAGGGGGGGACACAGTAGCTTGCAGAAGGACACGAGCAATACGGGAAAACGGCAGTGTGAGAGGTAAAGGGCAATATGGGGGTGACAGTGACTTGGGGGGGACGCACACACTGGCAGCGACTCCTCACCTCATATTGGTCGTACGCGAACATGGACGCCCACCACGCACGCATCTCAGGGTTGGTGAAGTCGGGGTACGCAGCAGAGCCTGGGGACAATGCAGGGGTCAGTGCGACCCCCCCCGAACCCCCAGGGCCCCCCCAGCCCCACTCACCTGGCCAGCACCAGCCCTCGTAGTCACTCCCATCCTTTGTCTTGACATAGAAGCCACGGGAGCGCAGCTCGGTGTGGACACGGTACCCACTGTCCACCTTGATGTGGGGGTCTACGATGCTGACCATCTGGGGGGACAATGACCCACGTCAGCACCCCGAGGGGATCCTACAGCCCCCCAAGTCCCTTGCCGGGGCCTCCACCTTGCGTTTCTTTGCAGCCAGCTGCTCCAGCATGGCGCGGGGCCGCGGGAACTTGCTGGGGTCCCACGTGAAGTAGCGTTTGCCATCGGCGTGCTCGATGTCCAGCCAGAGCACGTCGCAGGGCACAGCGTGTTCCTCAAAGCCCCTCTCCACCGCTGCCACGTCCTCCTCGTCGTTGTAGTTCCAGCGGCTCTGGTGGTACCCCAAAGCGAAGAGGGGGGGCAGCGCCTGGGTGCCTGTTGGGGGGCACAACGAGGCTCGGAATGGGGTCCCTGCTTGCTGCAGGGTGCCCCCATTGCCCGTGGGGTACCGGTGAGGGCAGCGTATTGCCCCATCACAGCGGCAGGAGCGGGGCCCAGCAGCAGGAAGACGTCGATGACGCCGCTCTCCGACATCCAGCGCACGTCGGTCTGCGGCGTCTCGCCTCCGCCCTGCATGTAATCCAGCAGCTTCCCAAAGAGCGTCTGCCAGCAGCGGAAAGGGGGGGTCAGGACCCCAACAGCGCCCTCCCCGGTCCCCCCAGCCCCTGCCCCGCACCTTCCCGGCTGTGTTGGAGCTGATGTCAACCCAGGTCTCAGCAGCGTTAAGCCAGAAGATGCCGAGGGTGCGGCGGGCGCTGTGTGCCAGGAGCAGCGGGACGGAGCCGTACAGGGCCATGGGGTTGTAGAGCTCATACTGGAAGACGTCCAGGTTGTAGAGGCGGTACGGGTCCCCCCCCCTGCAGGAGGCCAGCGGGTCAGCGTCCCCCCCCGGTCGGTGCCACGTCACCCTCCCAGTGCCCTCCCACCGCTCACTCGGTGGTGCGCAGCCGCAGGCTCTCGGCGTGCTCGGGGATGCCATAGACGTGCTCGAAGCCGGGCAGGGAGAAATCCAGCCCCACGGACGTGGGTCCTGTGGTGGGAAGGGGAAAAGCAGGAGGGGGGGTGAAACCGGGAGCCCCCTCCCCACACTGATACCCCCCATCCGCCACAGAATGGGGCTCACCGTTGGGTTTGGTGTCTGTGTGCGTCTTGAATGTCTCCTCCCAGGAGCCCGGCTCCTCCGCAGCCTCAGCCGTGGCCTCTGTGGGCTGTGGGTAAGGGAGGGGTAAGGAAATGGCGTCTCCCAAAAGAAAGGGGGGGGGGCAGCTCCCTGCTGGCCCCCAGCACCTCACCCAGAGCCCCCCCCATCCCTGGGATACCTTCTCGCTCTGGTCCCCAGCCTCCTCTGTCCCACCAGCAGCTTCCTCCTGGCCCTCAGCAGCTGCCCCCTCCTCTGCTGTGGGCTCCCTGGGGGTGTCCCTGGGGGGGGGAAGCAGCAGTTATGGGGTGTTGGAGCACCCCAGTCACTGCAGGGATGAATGAGACACACAGCAGGTTTGCAATGAGGGACAGACAGACACAGGACACCTGGAAAGGCACTCGCTTGGGGACCCGAGATGGGGGGAGCACCCCAACAACCACCCCCCCAGCTCAGTCAGGGGGAGCAGCTCCTCACTTCTAGGGGGACAGCGATGGCCCCAGCAGCTCCTGGCTCCTCCTCCCTCCCACTGGAGCCTGGGGTAGGGGGTCCCCTGGCCTGGGCTCCCACTGGGGGCCCATGGGGAGGGCAGGGGAGCGGAGAGGGGCAGAGACAGCAGCAGAAGCCACAGATTTACCTATGGAAAAGGGTCTTGATCTTATCCCACAAGCTACCGACCGAGCTACTAAGTTTATCCGAGAAACTGGGGCGCGGGCAGGGGGGGAAGCGCAGCCAGAAACAGAAACAGCCAAGAGTCAGTGCAAGGAGGCGCCGGACGGACACACGGACACAGCCCGGCCCGGCTTCCCCCCCCGCCCCCTTCCGCATGGGCTGCCCTCCCTTTCGGGGGGACCCTCAGAGCGCTGCTGCTCCCCGCTCCGCACCTTCCCTGGGGTTTACCTTCACTGGGAGGTGTCCAGCAGGGAATAGGGGCACCGCGGGGAGTGGGGGGAATGCGGGGATGGAACCGGTGCCACCCCCTGCCCGGTGCAGAGCCGCTCCCCCCCCGCCACACTCACGAGTCCCGGCGCTGCCGGAGGTGCTCGAAGAAGAGGAGCCCGCGGGCATTGACGCTGCAGAGCAGCTCCCGGCCCTGCAGCAGGTCCATGCGGAACGGCTTCTCCGTCACCAGCAGCCGGTGTCCCGCCGGGCCCAGCGACAGCTCCAAGCTCCCTTCGTCCCTCCCCGTCACCGCCAGCCTGCGGGGAACGGGGGTGTTGAAGGCGGCTTCACCTTCAGCCCACACCCCCCACCCTGGGGGTCCCCTCCCGGTGCTCACCGCTCCACTGGCGGCTCCGCCACCAGCACATCGGGCACCTCGAACCGCGGCCGCAGCGGGTTCAGCTCCTTGATGCGGATCCGGGTCATGTTCCCCTGCAGCCCCCACAGCTCCAGCAGCAGCGGGACCTGGACAAGGGACACGGCATCAGCAGGACGGCCCCGGCCCCCGGAGCCCCCTCCCCGGCCCCGTGCGGACCTTGGTGGCCTCATTGATGAGCTGTATCCTGGCGGCGTCGGGCCCGAGCTGCAGCGACTCCAGCAGGGCCCGGTACGGCGATTGCCCGGGGCTGAGGCCGCGCTGGCGCCTGCCGGGGGGGGGGAAAGAGGCTGAGTGCGGCCCCGGCGCGGCCGCTGCCCCCCGCGGGCCCCCCCGGTACCCACCTGCAGAAGCCGCTTTGTTCGCACGTTTTGAAGTTGCTGCGGTCCACGGCGAGGGCGGCCCCGAGGCAAAGGGCGGCGCAGAGCAGCGCCGTCGGCCGCCGCCTGCGGGGGGAATGGGGAGGGAGCGTCGGGGCCAAGGGCAGAGCCGCGGCTCCGCCTCCGCCGCGGCGGGGAAGGGGCCGGGGGGAAGCGGCGGACCCAGAGCGGGACCGAGCGGGGGGGGGAACGGGACAACGTGGGGGGGGGGGGGGGGCACCGGTGCCGGGACCCGGGGGGGGAATGGGGCGCCCCGGGGGGGGTCGGGGGGTCCCGGAGGGGGGGGGGGGGGGAGGGGGGGGCTCCGGTGCGCGGTTCCCGGGGGGGGGAGGGGGACGCGGCCCCCGCGGCGCGCGCGCACCTCCCCGGCGCTGCCGCCATCTTGGATCGGAGCTGACCTTTGCCCCCGCCCCTGGCCCCACGCCGCCGGCTCCCATTGGCTGATGGGAGCCACGCCCCGGCCACGCCCCCGTAGCGGTTGCCATGGAGACCGTAGCCCCGCCCCCGCCCCGGTATGACAGAAGGGAGCTCCCGCCAATCAGAGCGCGGGACGGGGACACGCCTTGCGCGGGGAACGGCGGACCAATGAAAGCGCGGGACAGACGAGTGACACCTCTGAGCGCCCAATCAGAACACGCGCTTCCCCGGCAACGCCCCGCCCCGCGGTCGTAGCAACCGCGGCCCCCGCCGCATCGGCCCGCGTCTTCCCGGCAGAAGCCAATCAGCAGCCCTCTTCTATAAGTGACAGTAGGAAGCCACCAATCAACAGGCGCCTCTCACCCTCATCGTCCCGGCATTTTGAGCGGCAGGTGATCTGACCAATGAGAGCGGGAGCGGCTGCCCCAGCTCTCTGCCAATCAGCGCGGAGGGGCGGGGCGTCGCGAGGCCATTGCTTTGTGGTGAGCGGGGACGGGGACCGCGGAGGGCCCCGCGGGATGGAGCGGGCGCCGCCGGGGCTGAACGGGACCTTCCGGGGCTGAACGGGTCCTACCGGGGCTGAACGGGACCTTCCGGGGCTGAACGGGACCCACTGGGGCTGAACGGGACCTTCCGGGGCTGAACGGGACCCACCGGGGCTGAACGGGTCCTACCGGGGCTGAACGGGACCCACCGGGGCTGAACGGGACCTTCCGGGGCTGAACGGGACCCACAGGGGCTGAACGGGTCCTACCGGGGCTGAACGGGACCCACCGGGGCTGAACGGGACCACAGGGGCTGAACGGGACCTTCCGGGGCTGAACGGGACCCACCGGGGCTGAACGGGACCACAGGGGCTGAACGGGACCTTCCGGGGCTGAACGGGACCCGCCGGCGCTGGCAGCGGGCTCCTGGGCAGCCCCCCCTTCACACTGTCACCCCCTTTCCAGGGCCGGCAGAGCCCCGCGGGACGCCATGGAGTTCCCAGAGCACAGCCGGCAGCTGCTGCGGGGGCTGCGGGAGCAGCGGGCCCAGGGCTTCCTCTGCGACTGCACCGTGCTGGTGGGCAGCGCTCCGTTCCCCGCGCACCGCGCGGTCCTGGCCGCCTGCAGCGCCTTCTTCCACATGTGCTACGCGGAGCGGTTGGACAAGGGCGACCTGGTGTGCCTCAACAGCGAGATCGTCACGCCGCCCGCCTTCGGGCTGCTCCTGGAGTTCATGTACGAGGGCCGGCTGGCGCTGGCCGCCACGCCGCTGGAGGACGTGCTGGCGGCCGCCAGTTACCTGCACATGAACGACGTCGTCAAGCTCTGCAAGAAGAAGCTGCAGGCACGGGTACCCGCTGAGGCCGACAGCACCAAGCGGGAGGAGGATGCCCCCGGCAGCCCCCCGCTGCCGCCCGCCGCCCCCCAGCAGTGCCCACCCAGCCCTGGGGCGCCCCTTTTGCCCCCCCCCGGCCCGGCCCCGGAAGTTGGGGATGGCGAAGAGGAGGGAGCGCCCCCCAACCCCGAGCCGCCCGTGTCCCGCGTGGACGTGGCCGACACCACGCAGCCCGGCATGGAGGGCGACTGGTGCCGTGCTGCTGCCCCGGAGCTGCCGCTCCCCAGCCCCAGCAGCTCGACCGAGGCCGCCCCTCGCACCACCTTCCCCGGGGGAGAGCTGCCCGCCCCGGGGGGGCTCTGCGCAGGGCCCTGGGCTCCCGCTGCCCCTGGGGGGCTGCTGCCCGCTGCTGTCAAGGTGGAAGCCATCGTCATCTCCGACGAGGAGCCCGAGGCGGGCAGCCGCCGCTCTGCCAACCTCTTCCCGGCGCCATCCCGTGCCCCGCGCCCTGCGGCCTTCGGGGAGGCAGCGGGGGAGCCGCTGCCCTTCGGGCTGCCGGCGCTGCGGGAGCCGCTGTTCCTGCCCCCGCTGGAGGGGCGCGGGGGCTTCGGGCTCTTCACCGAGGAGGCACCGACCTGCCCCACGTGCGGGAAAACGTTCTCCTGCTCCTACACGCTGCGGCGCCACGCCACCGTGCACACGCGGGAGCGCCCCTACGAGTGCCGCCATTGCCTGCGCAGCTACACGCAGTCCGGGGACCTCTACCGCCATATCCGCAAGGCCCACAGCCACGGGCCCCCCGCCCGCGGCGGCGGCGGAGCCCACGGCGACCCCGACCGTGACTGCGACAACCCCCCCTGACGGGGCCGGCGGGACCCGGAGCCGGCGGGCGGTGGGACCCGGGGGGCGGTGGGACCCGGAGCCGGCGGGCGATAGGACCCGGGCGCGGTGGGACCCGGGCGCGGTGGGACCGGCGGGCGGTAGGACCCGGGGCGCGGGGCCGAGCGGGTGTACGGCGGTCACGTGGTGCCGCGCGGGAATAAAGCGCCGCTGGAAACGGGTGGTGCCTGAAGGGGCGGGGCTTGAGGCCACGCCCACGCCCCTATTGGCTGTCGCGCTGCCCAATGGCTGAGCGCGGTCAGGAGCGCACCTGCTGCCTCAGAGCGTATGCGCGGGGCTTTGCCGCCCCCTGGCGGGAGGGAGGAACTGGGGGGCTGCCTCCCGTCCCGTCCCGTCCCGTCCCGTCCCGTCCCGTCCCGGTTTGCATAGGGATGAATCCCAGTCCATCCCAGTTTGAACAGGGCCAAATCCCAGTCCACCCCCATCAGCCTCAGGTCCTGCTTAGTTCTGCCCCAGCAGACCACAGGCACTGTGCGGTCTTGTCCCAATCCCTCCCAGTCCCGTCCCCGTCCTTCCCAGTCCCATCCCAGTCCTTCCCAGTCCCATCCCAGTCCTTCCCAGTCCGTCCCAGTCCCGTCCCAGTCCCGTCTGAGCGCAGCACACGAAGGCTTAAAGCACTTTAATCACAAAAATAGAGCTCTGTGCGGCGGCACCTATAAAAAGGGGGTTTGGGGGTGCGGGGGCCGGGGCAGGCGCCCCCATGCCCGGGTCAGGAGCAGGCAGGGGGGCCCCCGGGGTGGGGGGCACAGGCCGGGGTCCCCCCGAAGAAGGCGGGCTCGGTGAGGGGGTGCAGGAGCAGGAGGAAGAGCAGGACCCCCAGCAGGTAACAGGGCAGCAGCGCCCGGCGCCGGGGGTGCTCCAGCGCCGCCCCCACCGCCGGGAAGCCCATGGAGTTGCAGAAGGAATGACACAGCACCGGGCCCGCCAGGTGACCTGCGGGAGGGACGGACAGACCGACAGAGCCATGGAGACCCCCCCGGGCCCGCGGTACCCCCCGGCCTGCACCCACCTGTCCTGAGGAAGAGGAAGGCCGTGTAGGCACCAAAGACAGCGGTGTAGGAGAACTGGAAAGCTATGGGAAGGAGGAAGAGGGGGTTTGGGGGGGGCCTGGGAAGCCCCTCCAGGAAGCGTGGATCCCCCCCAGGCTCCCCACATTGCTCCAGGCATCCCACATCCCCCCCAGACACCCCAAGTTATCCTTCAGCACCCCGACATCTCCCCTCCAAGCAGCCCAAATCGCCCTTGAACACCCTATGTACCCCCCCAGGCACTCCAAATCCACCTTAACAACACTATGTACCCCCCCAGGCACCCCAATATCCCCCCCAGGCACTCCACATCCACCTTAACACCACTACGTACCCCCCCAGGCACTCCCAATCCACCTTAACAACACTATGTACCCCCCCAGGCACTCCAAATCCACCTTAACAACACTGTATCCCCCCAGGCACCCCAATATCTCCCCCAGGCACTCCCAATCCACCTTAACAACACTATGTACCCCCCCAGGCACTCCAAATCCACCTTAACAACACTATGTACCCCCCCAGGCACCCCAATATCCCCCCAGGCACTCCAAATCCCCCTTAGGCACCCTATGTGCCCCCCCAGGCACCCTACCCTGCCCCAACCACTCCACATCCCCCTCCCAGCACCCCAAGGCCCCCCCCGGGTACCTGCTGACATGAAGATGCTGCCAACAGAGCCCTGGCGGAACCGGAGCTGCTCAATAACGTGGTGGAAATGGGCTGGGGGGTGAGAACGGGGCTGTGAGGGTCGGTTTGGGGGGGCCAAGGGGGGTCCCTGGGGTTGGGGTTCACTCACCCACACCGAAGAAGAGGGGGCAGGCGAGGACGGCGGGGCCGGGCCCGGTGCAGGGCACCAGCATGGGCAGCATGCAGGCGCGGAACACCAGCTCCTCCGTCAGCGGGGCCACCACCTGGTTCCGCAGCCAACGCACGTCCCCCAGGCACAGCACCCAGAACCGGGGGTCTGCGGGACACAGGGGGGGTTGGGGGGGGGTAAAGGACAGACCCTGAACCTCCTCCTGCTGCCCCCCAAACCCACTGCCCCGTTCGCTGCTCCCTGACCCAACAGTTCCACCCCCCCAAACCCCATCAATGCCCAACTGCCCCCCCCACAACCCCCACCCCATTACCCAGCACCCTGCTTGGGACCCCCCCCAGAAGTTGTGTCCCCCCCTTACCAAAAGCCACCCTGATGCCATCGAGCCAGCGCCAGGGACAGTCCATGGAGAGCTGGATGAGGGGTCCCAGGAAGAGGATCTGGGGGACATGGGGAGCTTAAAGGGGGCTTGGAGGGGGTCAGGGGGATGGTGGCCCCCCCCCAGCCCCACACGTACCATGGTGAGCAGCAGTGGCAGCAGCGTGGCCGGCACCAGCCCCTCCAGGCGCAGCCCCAGCAGTGCTGGCAGGGGGGTGTCAAGCTGTGGGGAGGAAATGGGGGATGAGCACCACATGTGGGGGTGTCCCCCCCCCACAGCCCCCTCCACACTCACCTTGACGCCCGTCAGCTCCTTCCAGAGCCACACAAAGGCCGGGGAGAGCCCTGACACCACCAGGACGCTGGTGAAGCGCCGCTTGATGACAGATGGGTGGTCCCTGCGGCCGGGGGGGGTTAGTGGGGGGGGGGGGCTGCCCCCGACATTGCCCCCACCCCACAGACACCAAAGAGCTCCCCCACGCCCTCCGAGCCTCTTTATGTACTCCATAACCCCCCCGATAACGTAAAGACCCCATCCCGAGTGCCCTCAGAGCACTCCAGCCCCCAGGCACCACTTAAACCCCACCAGGTACTCTACAGACCACCCCCAGCCCCCCCGGTGCCCTACAGACCCCCATGGACCCTACACCCCCCCCAGACCGCCCCCAAGCACCCTACAGCCCCCCGTAGAGCGCCTCCCGTACCCGACAGACCCCCCCCCCCAAGCACCCCATAGCACCCGTACCTCGGCAGGGGGCTGCCCCACACGTAGAGGCTGCCCACGTAGGAGCAGGCCAGGCTGAGGCAGGCGAGCACCGCGGCCCAGCACGGCCCGGGGCCGGCGGCGGGGGTCGGGGCCGCTCCGGGGCCCGCTCCGGGGCCCGGCCCGGTTCGAACCGGCGCGGCCGCGGCCCAGGAGGAGCCCGCCGCGGGCTGCGACAGCGCCATGGCGGGGGGGCGGGGCCAGCCCCGGGGGGGCGGGGTCTGGGCTGGGGGGGGCGGGGCCAGCGCCAGGTGCTGCGGGGAGGGGGCCGGGGGCGGGGCTTGGGGAAATGGGCGTGGTTCGAAGTGGGAGGGGCTTATGGAGGGGCGGGGCTTTGAGGGGGTGCGGTTATGGGGCGGGGCGAGAGGGGGCGGGGGAAAGGCGTGGGAACTGAGTGGGAGAATGGGGGAGGGGAACTGGGACCGAGCGGGGCAAATGGGAGCAACCGGGAGAACTGGGACCAGTGGGGAACTGGGAGTGACTGGGAGAAATGGGAGTGACTGGGAGAAATGGGACCAGTGGGGGACTGGGAGTGACTGGGAGAAATGGGAGTGACTGGGAGAAATGGGAGCGACTGGGAGAATTGGGACCAGTGGGGGACTGGGAGTGACTGGGAGAACTGGGAGTGACTGGGAGAAATGGGAGTGACTGGGAGAACTGGGACCAGTGGGGAACTGGGAGTGACTGGGAGAAATGGGAGTGACTGGGAGAAATGGGAGTGACTGGGAGAACTGGGACCAGTGGGGGACTGGGAGTGACTGGGAGAACTGGGAGTGACTGGGAGAAATGGGAGCGACTAGGAGAATTGGGACCAGTGGGGGACTGGGAGTGACTGGGAGAACTGGGACCAGTAGGGAACTGGGACCGAGCAGGGCAAATGGGAGCAACCGGGAGAACTGGGACCAGTGGGGGACTGGGAGTGACTGGGAGAAATGGGAGTGACTGGGAGAACTGGGACCAGTGGGGAACTGGGAGTGACTGGGAGAAATGGGAGTGACTGGGAGAACTGGGACCAGTGGGGGACTGGGAGTGACTGGGAGAACTGGGAGTGACTGGGAGAAATGGGAGCGACTGGGAGAATTGGGACCAGTGGGGGACTGGGAGTGACTGGGAGAACTGGGACCAGTAGGGAACTGGGACCGAGCAGGGCAAATGGGAGCAACCGGGAGAACTGGGACCAGTGGGGGACTGGGAGTGACTGGGAAAACTAGGACCAGTGGGGAAACTAGGAGCAACTGGGAGAATGGGGAGCAACTGTGGCACTAAGACCAACAAAGTAAACTGGGACCAACTGGGGGAACTGGATTGGGGCTTCTAGAACCAGCCGGGACCGGGTGAACTGGGCGAACTGGGCTGGCACAATGCAGAGGTTTGGGCTCCATCCCTGTCCCTTAGGCCATTCATTGGGCCATCTCCTGCAGCAGCACCTGCAGGATGGGGGGGGGGTGTCAATGGGGTTTAATGGGGGACTAAAGTGGGGGGACCCCCCAGTGACACCCACTTGCCCCTGCCTGCTCTGGGACCCCTCCTCATCCTCCTTCTCCGTTTGTCCGCTCCGCACATGCTCCAATGGGGACCCTGGGTGGGGACAAAAGGGGATCTATGGGGCGGGGGGGGGGCTGTGGACCCCCCCCCAACCCCGGTGTGTCCCTCACCCCCCCCGGGGGTCTCGCAGGAGCCGCCGGGCAGCAGCCGCCGGTGGGTGACCTCAGCCAAGCTCCGCTGAACGGCCGCCACCAAAGCCGGGGTGTCCTCGACCTGTGGGGACACCAGGAAGGGGAGGGGGGGGTGAGACCCTTCCCCAGAGCCCCCCCTTGACCTCGGGGGTCCGCGTGTCCCCCCTGTACCTGCATGGTGCGCAGGCAGCCCCGGCGGAACCGGGTGCTGCTGCTCCCGCTCACCACGGCCGTCACCGCGGCCAGCGCGACGGAAAGGGACCGCGCCAGGCGCCGCTGCGCCTGCGGGACGGGAACGGGGCTTCAGGGGGGTGCTGGTGGCCCCCCCACACACACCCATGTGTGGCACCCACCTCGTGCCGCTGCCGCAGCTCCCCCAGCATGGGGTGGATGAGGGTCCGGAGCCCGCGGGCCAGCGCCGGGCGGCTGCTGCACAGCGTCTGCTCCAGGTGCTGCAGCAGCGCCAGGCGGGTGCCTGCAGGGACAGGGGACAGACGGGGACAGCCCCGGACCATAGAGACACCCCTGAACAATGGGGACACCCCCAACCTCAGCCCCCCCCAGCCCCACTCACTGGCATCGTACGCCTGGAAGGGGTCCTCGTGCTGGAGGAAGAGGAAGAGCAGGAGGCTCTGGGGGTGCTGCTCCCCATCGGGGCCACCCGCTCCCCGCTGCACCGTGTAGGTGGCATCGGGGGTCACCAGCTCTGCCGGGACAAGACGGGGGGCACTGGGGGTGCTGCCGCCAGTGGGACCCCCCCTTGTTATCAGCAGACACCCCCCTCACCTTCCTCCCCCTCTGTCTGGGTACTGGGGGCTGCGGTGAAGCCGAATTGCTCCCAATCCGCCATCCAAGAGGGATCCTGGAAGAATCGGGGCGCCGCGGCCGGGAGCCCCGCGGGGTCGTACAGGAACAAGTGGCCACGGTCAAGGACAACGGCCTGGCCCCATGTGTGCCCCCCCCCCGCCCCGGTTCCCTCCCGGATCCCACCGGGAACACCGGGATATGGCGATGGCGTCGAGGCGGGAGGGCCGGTTGGGGACCCGGCGCAGGCACGGGCTCAAGGCAGCCGCGGGGATCAGGCTCAGCTCCCCCCCGAACCCTGCGGCCACCGCGGGGGGGGGCACCCGCAGGCGGATGAGGGGGCCCAGCGTGGGGTGGATCCTGCTGCAGGGGGGGGCACCCCCAGGGGCTGCCGGCCTGGAGCTGGGGGAGAGATGGGAGGAGGGTGCTGGGGCCATCTGGATGCAGCCCAGGATGGGCAGCCCCCCCCGGACAGCCCCCAGGGATCATGTCCATGTGCTGCTGACCCCCCCGCCACCCCCTCTGCATCCTGGGGACCCTGAGCCACCTCCTCCCCATCCCATTAACTCTGAGCTGCCCTGGCCTGGCTCCATCCCCATCCTGTCCTTATCCCCATTCCATCCGCATCCCTGTCATCCTCCATGTCCCCATCCCACCCCTATCCCTGTCATCATCCCCATCCCTGTCTTCAGCCCCATCCTTTCCCTATCCCCATCCTAATCCTGTCCCTGTCCATGCTCCCATCCCCATCCTGTCCTCATCCCATCCCCATCCTGCCCTCATCCCATCCCCATCCTGTCCTCATTCATCCCCATCCTGCCCTCATCCCATCCCCATCCTGCCCTCATCCCATCCCCATCCTGCCCTCATCCTATCCCCATCCTGCCCTCATCCCATCCCCATCCTGCCCTCATCCCATCCCCATCCTGCCTTCATCCCACCCCATCCCACCCCATCCTACAGCACGAAGTGCCAGCTCTGGACCCGCAGCCTCACTCCCTCCAGGGTGCAGGCGCTCTCCCTCCTGCAGGACACAGGGACGGGGTTGGCATCGAGCTGGGACCCCCCCGAACCCCACATGGGGTCCCCAGGGTGTGGGGGCGTCCCCCAGGGGGGAGTCCCCAGTGCCTCA
This sequence comes from Ara ararauna, assembly GCA_028858755.1. NCBI lineage: Eukaryota > Metazoa > Chordata > Aves > Psittaciformes > Psittacidae > Ara > Ara ararauna. The sequence goes on from CM054404.1 coordinate 183,329, forward strand.
CCCATAGGTGTGCGAGGCCACAGCTCCGTTCGTGCTGACGCAAAAGTGGAACTCCATCTGGGGGGGGCACGGGGGGGGGTTTCAACGTTGGGACCCCCCGGGTGCACCCCAATGCGTGTGTCCCCCCCCCAGTGCCGGTACCTCGGGGCGCACCACGCTGGCCTTGTGCAGGAACTGCTGCAGCCACACACGGTCGGGGGGGGCGCAGAGCTGGGGGGGGGGGGCATGGGGAGGTGGGGTGGGTACCCCAAACCCCCCCCCAGGCCCCCCCCCGGGGGTGATCCTGCTGCTTCACCCCAGTTTGGGGAGACAACCCCAGCCCCAACAAGGGACTGGAACCAGTTGGGGGCTGCTGTGGGTATTGGGGAGCAGCCCCCCCCCCGTGACCCCATTTTGTTGCCCCCCCCCCCCCCCCCAAACCAGGCCATCCCGGTTATATTTATCCACTCGCCCTACTTGTGGTGGGGGCCGGAGCTCCCCCGGGGCCCCCGGCCCCAATTCTGCCCCCCCCAAGGTCACCCCAGGTGTGGGGAAGGAGGGCAATGGGGGGGGGATGGAGGAACCCCCCCCCTCACCTGAAAGGCCAAGCGCAGACGGGCCCGGTGCAGGATGCGGCCGCAGCACGGAGCAGGGACATGGGGCACCCCCGGCAGCACCAGCACCCCCAGAGCGGCTGCGGGATGGGGGGGGCACAGTGAGGACCCCCCCGATGGAGGGGGGAGCTGCACTGGGGGGGGGGGTTCCTACCTCCCAAAAGGGCTTCAGTGTCGATGCCATGGGTCAGATCCCCGGCGGCCGCCACTGCGGGGACAAAGGGGGGGTTGGGGTCCCCTCGAGCCCCCCCCCCCCCCAGAACCCCCCCCCTCGTCCCCCCCCCACCAGTGATGGTGCAGCCGGGCCGGGCCGTGTCCCCCTCCACTGCCAGCGCCACCAGCAGGGCCCCCCCCTTCTGCTCCCCTCCGCGGGGGGGGTGCAGGACCAGGAGGAGCCGCTCCAGAACCTGCGGGGACAAACGGGGGGGGGGGGGACCCCAAGAGACCCCCACTGCCGTCAGTGACCTCTGACCCCCCCAGGGACACCCAGAGCCCCCCCCGTGCCCCACAGGGACCCCCCCGAACCCCCTCACCGAGCACACGGCCTGGGCCGCCATGTTGTGCGCCCCCCCAACTCCCCTTTTCCCGCGAGCGCCCCCTGGCGGCGTGGAGGAAGGGGGGGCGCGAAGGCCGCCACCCCCCACCCAACCGGGGAGGGGCGGTCGCTATGGCAACGGGCGGGGGCAGCGCCCCTCCCTCCCATGGGCGGGGCCAGGGGGGCCGCGTCGCCACGGCAACCGGGGCGGGCGCTTCCACCTGGTGCCTGCGCCGGGGGGGGGGGGGGGGGGGGGGGGGGGAGGAGGAGGGGCAGTTGCCATGGTGACAGCGGGCGGGTCAAAGGGAGCGAGGGGGGTAACATCTGGGTCCACCTCGGGGGGGGGGGGCGATGTACGGAGGGATGTGGGGCACCCCCCCGCCCTCCAGGCTCGGGGTGTGTGGGATGTGTGTGTGTATATCCCTCCCGGTGCCGGTGACCCCCCCGCCCCGCAGTGGTCCCGCCCCCCTCCCCCGTGCTCTGTGGCCCCGCCCCCGGCCCCGCCCCTCCCGCCGCGGGTGTGATGAGCTGCGCGGCCTCAGCCCGCTCCGGCACCGCAGCGCAGGTAGGACCGGGACCGGGACCGGGACGGGAACCGGGGGTGGGGGGGGGATCGCACCGGGAGGAACCCCCCCCCAGACCCCATCCCGCACCGCATCCCCCTTCCCCGCATTCCCCCCCCGCCACTGCGGCAGCCGCTCCGGTCCCCGCAGCACCGGGCAGGGCCCGTCAGTGTCCGTACCCCCCCTCCCCCCGCTTTGTCCCCGGTGCCGCCGGTGCTGCGGGGCCTTGTCCCGGGGGGGGGACACACACCCGCGTGTTCGAGTCCTCCCCCCCCGGTGCGGGGGGTCCGGCCGCTGATCCCGCACTAAGAGCATTAAGCTGCCGCCGGCGGAGAAGGGGGGGTGCGGGGAAGGGGGGGCAAGGACCAGGGATGAGACCCTCATGGGGACGGGAGGGGAGCCCCGGGGGGTGAACGGAGAGGATGGGGGGGTCCTTGGGGGAGTTTGGGGGGCCCTGGAAGGGAAGGGGGGGTCATTGAGTGCTCAGGGGTCTTTTGGGAGGATGGGGGGGGCTCACAGGTACGAGGGCTCTTCCGGGGGGGGGCTCATACATTGCGGGGGTCCTTCACAGATTGTGGGGGGGTCCTTCTGATTTGGGGGGTCCCCCTGGTTAAGGGGACGTCCCTTATAGCTTGGGGGGGACCTATGTGGGGGCTCTGCGCCGCCATCTCAGGTCTGGGGGGGGCCCTCAAAGATTGAGGGGTCCTTCTTGATTTGGGGGGGGTCCCTCTTGGTTTGGGGGGGTCCCTCTTGGTTTGGGGGGAGTCCTTCTCTTGGTGCCCTGTGCGCCCTCCTCAGCCCTTGGGGGGGTCCCCCCTGGCTTGGGGGGGTCCTTGGCAGATTGGGAGGGCCCCTCCTGGCTTAGGGGTGTCCCTGTTGAGCACGGGGGGGTCACCTCCACCTGCTCTGCCCCGTCCCCCCTCCAAGTGTCCCCTGTCCATGCACATCCCCCCCCCCCCCAGCGACAGAGGGGTCCCCGCTCAACGATGGAGGGGGCACAGGACCCCCCCCCCCGGTGACAGGGCCCCCCCATAGGGCCGCCATGTTGTCCCCCCCGGCCTATGACAGCCTGGAGCTGCAGCGGCAGTACGGAGACGTCAACAACCGCTGGGACAACGAGGAGGAGGAGGAGGAGGGTGACCATGAAGGCAGCTCTGCCCGGCGCTTCGAGCGCTCCCGCATCAAGGCCCTGGCCGGTACGGGGGGGGGCAGCACCTCAAAGCATCGGGGGGGACCCCAAAACCAAACGGGGGGCTCAACAGTGTGAGGGAGCGCCCTGAAATGAGCGTGGGGGACAGCCGAAATGGGATGGATCAGCAGGAAAGGGAGGAAGGCTTCAAAGTATGGGGGCTACCCCAAAAATGGGGGGGTCACCTCAAAACTGGGGTGGACCTCAAAGATATGGGGGGTACCCTGAGATGTGGAGCACCTCAGGACATTGGGAGTGCACCCCAAAGATAGGGGAAACCCCAAGACATGGAGTCAAACCCCCAAGATATGGGGTCAGCCCCAAAGATGGGGAGGAGCACATCAAAATATAGGGGGGCATCCGCAAAATTGGGGGCACCCCAAAAAGGGAAAGTGCCTCAAAATATCGGGGGGGGCACCCGAAGAATGGGGTTGTTCCAAGATGGGGGGAGAGAACCCCAAAATATAGAGGGACATCCCCAAATAGGGGGAGGGGACCCCCAAACACAGAGGAGGCACCACTAAACCAGTGTGGGGGACACCCAGAATATGGGGAGCATTGCAAAACATGGGGGTGCCCCCTAAAATGGGGGGGGCACCCAAAAATTGAGGGGGAGTAAAAGATGGAGGTTGGGGGGCAGCAGCACTGGTGGAGCTGGGGGGATGCAGGCACCCCCGGACCCCCCCGAAAGGGGTCTCCTTTCTGGACCCCCCCAACACGCACACACGGTGCATGCACAGCGGTGCACAAGGGCACACACGCAGGTGCATATGTGCAACAGACGTGTACACCTGTACATGGGACACGTGTACGCCTGTGCATGTAACATGCCCATGCACCTGTACATGGGACATGTGTCCACCTCTGCATGTAACATGCCTGTACAGCTGTACATGGGACACATGTGTGCACCTGTACATGTAACATGCCCGTACACCTGTACATGGGACACACGTGTGCACCTGTACATGTAACATGCCCGTACACCTGTACATGGGACACATGTGTGCACCTGTACATGTAACATGCACATGCACCTGTACATGGGACACACGTGTGCACCTTTACATGTACTATACCCGTACACCTGTACATGGGACACACGTGTGAGCCTGTACATGTAACATGCACATACACCTGTACATGGGACACACATGTGCGCCTGTGCATGTAACATGCCCATACACCTGTACATGGGAAACACATGTCCGCCTGTGGATGTAACATGCCCATGCACCTGTACATGGGACACACGTGTGTGCCTGTACATGTAACATGCACATACACCTGTACATGGGACACGTGTGTGCCTGTACATGTAACATGCCCGTACACTTGTACATGGGACACAAGTGTGTGCCTGTACATGTACCATGCCTGTACACCTGTACATGGGACACACGTGTGAGCCTGTACATGTACCATGCCCATACACCTGTACATGGGACACACGTGTGCACCTTTACATGTACTATACCCGTACACCTGTACATGGGACACACGTGTGAGCCTGTACATGTAACATGCACATACACCTGTACATGGGACACATGGGTGCACCTGTACATGTACCATGCACATATGCCTGTACATGGGACACACGTGTGCACCTGTGCATGTAACATGCCCATACACCTGTACATGGGAAACACATGTCCGCCTGTGCATGTAACATGCCCATGCACCTGTACATGGGACACATGTGTGTGCCTGTACATGTAACATGCCCGTACACTTGTACATGGGACACATGTGTGTGCCTGTACATGTACCATGCCTGTACACCTGTACATGGGACACATGTGTGTGCCTGTACATGTAACATGCACACACACGTGTGCACCTGTACATGTACCATGCCTGTACGCCTGTACATGGGACACACGTGTGTGCCTGTACATGGGACACACGTGAGCACGCGTGCACCCACCACCCTCCGCAGCTCCCGTCCATGTCCCTGCGCACACGCACACGGGCTCCCGCCTGCACACGCGTGCACACGCACACGCCGAGCAGTCAGACCTGTTTGGATCTGCGCTCCCAGCGCCGCCCTCGCCCTGTCCGGCCCCCGCCGCCACGGGCCGGCCCCACAGCTCCGTCCGGAGCCCCATAGCACTCCCCGGCCCCACAGCACCGCCCCCCCTCCCGGCCCCATAGCACTCCCCCAGCCCCACAGCCATGGCCCAGCGCCCCCACGGGCCCCCCAGCGCCGCCAGCCTCGAGCTCCCCGGCGTCCTCGAGGGACGCTTCAAGCAGCTCCAAGGTGAGACCTCCCCAAATGGGACCCCCCCCATAGCGATGGGGACCCCCCGGTCCCTGCAGGACCCCCCAAATTCCTCCCGGCCCCTCCATCCCCCCGAGTCCTTTTGTGCCGCCCCCCACTCCCTCTCTGTTGCCCCCCCCAGTTCCTGTTCTCCCCCCCCCCGCCGGTCCCTATTGGTGACCCCGGGCCCCTCTCGAACTCCCATGGGGCTCCCCAGAGCCTGGAGGTGACCCCGAGCTCCTCCCCGGCCCCATAGATCCTCCGCAGTTGTGTTCCCCAGACCCTACAGACTCAATAGAGTCTCCCCTGGCCCTATAGATCCTGCCTGCTCCCCCCCGCCCCGGTCCCTATAGGGCTCCTCACAGCCCCACACTCTCCTTCAGGGTCCTCCGGGGACCCCTTCCCACCTCCGGACCATGTAAATGCCCCCTCGGACTTACAGAGCCCTCCCCGGGTCCTATAGACTCCTCCCCCCGACCCCTGTAGGTGTGTTCCAGGACCCTATAGGTGTTTCTCAGCACCGTTTGGGTGTCCCTTGAGGCCCTATAGGCGCCCCCCCCTCCCATGGCACCCCCTGGGTGCCCCCCCCAGCCCCTATAGATCCCTCCAGGTTCCCACGAGCCTCCCTGAAACCACCCCCCCATCACCCGCACCCCGAAACTGGCGCACCCAGAGGGTGACGCCCGACACCCCCGGGCCCGAGGGGGGGGCACCCCGAAACCTGAGTCCCCTCCTTACCTTGAGGTGTGGGGGAGAAACGACCGCCCCCCCCCCCAACCTGGGACCCCTCAACTGGGGTGGGGGCACCATGGGAACAGTGGGGATAGTGGTGATGGGGGGGTCCCATGTGGCGGGGGGGGGTCTCACATTTCCAGGGGGGTCCCGTGTGTCCCGGGCGGGGGGGGCCATGTGTCCGGTCTCGCTCCCTGCCACCACCCCCCCCCCCGCCATTCCCAGGGCCTGGACTCTGCTCCGGCCTCAGCTGAACAAACAGGGATCGGGGGGGGGGGGGGGGTTGGTGGTGCCGTGTCCCATCCTCCCCCCGAGCCGGGTCATTGCACACGCGTGTGCCGTGTCCTTGTGCCAGCCCATGCACACCTGAGCACACGTGTGTGCAATGCGCCCGACCTGTGTGCTTCCCGTGTTGCACACGCGTGTGCTCCCCGCGCTCCCCCCCCGCTCCATACAGCCCCCCCAACACCTCTATCTCCTCCATGGCCCCCTGTGCCCCCCACTCCCCTCCATGGCCCCCCATGGTCCAGCCCCAAATCCTCTTACCGCTAATCCGGTGCCGGGCACGGCTGGCGCGGAGCTGACACCCCCCTGCGCCCCCCATCCCCCCCCATGAGGAGGGGACCCAGGGCCTTTGGGTTGTGGGGTGCAGAGCGGGGGGGGGGGGCACCCCCTGTGCCCCAGTTGTGGGGTGCGTTACCCGGGTTTGCTCCTGGGCTGGGTGGGGGTCTCTGTGCGGGAGACCTGGGGCTGAGGGTGGGATGTGGGGATGTTGGGGGGAGGATTTTGGGGTGCTCTGACCCCCCCCTCCGTGTGTGTCCCCCCCCAGACGAGCGCGAGGCGGTGCAGAAGAAGACCTTCACCAAGTGGGTGAACTCGCACCTCGCGCGGGGCACGTGCCGCCTCGGGGACCTCTACAGCGACCTGCGGGACGGGCGGATGCTGCTGCGCCTGCTCGAGGTGCTCTCGGGGGAGCAGCTGGTGAGTGCGGGCCCCGAGCACCCCGAACCCCCCCGACTGCCAACGAACCCCCCCGAGCACCCCCGAACCCCCCTCGACTGCCAACGAACCCCCCCGAGCATCCCTGAACCCCCCCCGACTGCCAACGAACCCCCCCGAGCATCCCTGAACCCCCCCCGACTGCCAACGAACACCCCCGAGCACCCCCGAACCCCCCCCGACTGCCAACGAACCCCCCTGAGCACCCCCGAACCCCCCCCGACTGCCAACGAACACCCCCGAGCACCCCCGAACCCCCCCCGACTGCCAACGAACACCCCCGAGCACCCCGAACCCCCCCCGACTGCCAACGAACACCCCCGAGCACCCCCGAACCCCCCCCGACTGCCAACGAACCCCCCCGAGCATCCCTGAACCCCCCCCGACTGCCAACGAACCCCCCCGAGCATCCCTGAACCCCCTTCGACTGCCAACGAACCCCCCCGAGCACCCCCGAACCCCCCCCGACTGCCCCGAACTCCCCCTGAGCATCCCCGAACCCCCCCCGAGCCCACTCTGGTCCCCCCAAACCCACCCGAGCACCCCCAAGAACCCCCTGAGCCTCACCGAGCGCCCCCCAGACCCTCCCCAAACCCCCCCGAGCCCCCCCGAATTTACCCCCCCAAGCCCCCCTCAGCCCTCCTGAACCCCCACAAACTCCCCTAAGCCCCCCAGTACCACTCTGAGTCCCTCCTGAGCCCCCTGGCATAGGCACCCCTCAACCCCACCGCACCCCCAGAGCCCCCCCCTGCCCCCCCCCAGGCACCTGCTGCACTGATGGCACTGGGTGCAGGGCTAATGGGAGCCCAGGGCTGGGGTGATGCTCCCCGGGACACCCAGACCTGGGTACCCCCCGCACCCCATGGCCCCTCCCAGGGTGCTGCCCCTGCCGCTGCCCCCCGCAGCCCAAACCCACCAAGGGCCGGATGCGGATCCACTGCCTGGAGAACGTGGACAAAGCGCTGCAGTTCCTCAAGGAGCAGCGCGTGCACCTGGAGAACGTGGGCTCCCACGACATCGTGGATGGGAACCATCGCCTCACCCTGGGGCTCGTCTGGACCATCATCCTGCGCTTCCAGGTGCCGCCTAACATAGGGGTCCTGGGCCTGCCATGGGGGTCCCTGCACCCACCGGGGGGGTCCTGTGCCCTCCATGGGGGTTCCTGCACCTATTGTGGGGTCTCCGCACCCACCACGGGGGTCCCTGAACTCAGAGTGGGGTGCATGCATCCGTGGTGGGGGTCTCTCTGCAGGTGTCGCTGGGTCTTGCACCCACCATGGGGGTCCCTGCACCCGCTCTGGGTCTGCGCCCCCACCTCAGAGCCCCCTGCCCCAACCAGAACCCCCGTCCTCCATCCCCATCCTCAGCCACAGGGTGGTTCCAGGGCCCCCCCTCACCACACGCTGCCCCCCCCAGATCCAGGACATCAGCGTGGAGACAGAGGACAACAAGGAGAAGAAGTCGGCCAAGGACGCGCTGCTGCTCTGGTGCCAGATGAAGACAGCGGGGTGAGAATGGGGGGAGCCTGAGGGTCGGGGGGGGGCCTGGGGGGTGTCTCAGGGGTCCCAGGCTGAGCCCTCAGCCCGGTGCCTGGCAGGTACCCCAATGTGAATGTGCACAACTTCACCACGAGCTGGAGGGACGGGCTGGCCTTCAACGCCATCATCCACAAGCACAGGTAGGATGGGGGGGGCACACGTGGGGCAGGGGCCGTGGGGCTGAGGCAGGGCTGTAGGGTAGGGGTGTGGGGCTGAGGCTCCCCCTCTGCCCAGGCCAGACCTGGTGGACATGGACACGCTGCGGCGCTGCAATGCCCATTACAACCTGCAAAGCGCCTTCAACCTGGCGGAGCGCGAGCTGGGGCTCACCAAGCTGCTGGACCCTGAGGGTGAGGAGTGGCTGGGGGGGCCGGGGAGGGCCAGGGGGGCCACGGGGATGGGTCGCACTCACCCCCTCACTCCGCACCCCACAGACGTCAACGTGGACCAGCCGGATGAGAAGTCCATCATCACCTACGTGGCCACCTTCTACCACTACTTTTCCAAGATGAAGGCGCTGGCGGTGGAGGGGAAGCGCATTGGGAAGGTGATGGGGCAGAGGGGATGGATGGATGGATGGATGGATGGATGGATGGGTGGATGAATGGATGGATGGGTGATCGATGGATGGATGGAAGGATGGATGGATGGATGGATGATGGACGGATGGATGGATGGATGGATGATGGATGGATGGATGGATGGATGGATGATGGATGGATGGATGGATGGATGGATGGATGATGGATGGATGATGGATGGATGGGTGATGGATGGATGGATGGATGGGTGATCGATGGATGGATGGAAGGATGGATGGATGGATGGAAGGATGGATGGATGGATGGATGGATGGAGGATGGATGGGTGGATGGATGGATGGAGGATGGATGGATGGATGGATGATGGATGGATGGATGGGTGGATGAATGGATGGATGGGTGGATGGATGGATGGATGATGGAAGGATGGATGGAGGATGGATGGGTGGATGGATGGATGGAGGATGGATGGATGGATGGATGATGGATGGATGGATGGGTGGATGAATGGATGGATGGGTGGATAGATGGATGGATGATGGAAGGATGGATGGATGGATGGAAGGATGGATGGATGGATGATGGATGGATGGATGGATGGATGGATGATGGATGGATGGATGGATGGGTGATGGATGGATGGGTGATGGATGGATGGATGGATGGATGATGAATGATGGATGGATGGATGGATGATGGATGGATGGATGGATGGATGGATGGATGATGGAAGGATGGATGGATGGATGGAAGGATGGATGGATGGATGATGGAAGGATGGATGGATGGAAGGATGGATGGATGGATGATGGATGGATGGATGGATGGATGATGGATGGATGGGTGGATGGATGGATGATGGATGGATGGATGGATGGATGGATGGATGGATGATGGAAGGATGGATGGATGGATGGATGGATGGATGGAAGGATGGATGGATGGATGATGTATGGATGGATGAATGGATGGATGGATGGATGGATGATGAATGATGGATGGATGGATGGATGGATGGATGGATGGATGGATGGATTGATGATGAATGATGGATGGATGGATGATGGATGATGGATGGATGGTGGATGGATGGATGATGGATAGGTGGATGGATGGATGGATGGATGGATGATGGATGGATGGAGGGGCAGATGGAGGGAAGAAAAGATTGGCAGAAAGAAGAACAGGGGCAGATGGATGGAGGAAGATGATGAATGAGGGCCCGAAGAGATAGACAAACAGATGGAGCAAGAGGGGAGATGGACAGACAGAGAGTAGAACAAGGATGGACCGACAGACAGATGGAGAGAGGAGATAGGCAGCTGAATGGAGGGGAGGGCAGGAGGTGGCCGGACAGATGGTGATGGAGCGAGGGAGGGAGGGGACGGATGGGCGCCACTGTGGCGGTGCTGGACAGATGGCGGCGGGGCCGGGCAGCAGCCGGACTGACAGCAGCAGTGCCGCAGGTGCTGGACGCGGCTCGGGAGGCGGAGGAGCTGGTGGGCAAGTACGAGGAGCTGGCGGGGGAGCTGCTGGGCTGGATCGAACAGACCATCCTCATCCTCAACGACCGGCAGTTGGCCAACGCGCTGCCCGGCGTCCAGAACCAGCTCCAGGCCTTCAACACCTACCGCACTGTGGAGAAACCCCCCAAGTGAGACCCCCCACAACCCCTGCACCCTGCCTGGGCTGGGGGTCCCCACTGGGGGGGCTCAGCACTGCATCTCCTCCAGGTTCATGGAGAAGGGCAACCTGGAGGTGCTGCTCTTCACCGTCCAGAGCCGCATGCGGGCCAACAACCAGAAGGTCTACGTGCCGCGGGAGGGGAAGCTCATCTCTGACATCAACAAGGTGGGATAATGCGGGTGCCGGGGGGTGCCGGGGGCAGCAGGGGATGCTGGGGGTTAACCGGGAATCCCGGCACAGGCCTGGGAGCGGCTGGAGAAGGCAGAGCATGAGCGGGAGCTGGCACTGCGCACCGAGCTCATCCGGCAGGAGAAGCTGGAGCAGTTGGCAGCACGGTTTGACCGCAAGGCAGCCATGAGGGAGACGTGGCTGAGCGAGAACCAGCGCCTCGTCTCCCAGGTACCACAGGGGACCCCACTGCTCCTCACTGCTCCCCACTGATCCTAGGGAGCTGAGGGGCTTGGGGGGTCCTGCTCCCCATTGCCACCCCGAATGACCACAGGGATACAGGGGGTTTGGGGGTCCCCCTTCCCACCACCACCCCATCGACTTGGGGGTCCCTGGGGGATGGTGGACCCCATCCTCACGTCTCCTTGTGCCCCCCAGGACAACTTTGGGACAGACATGTCAGCGGTGGAGGCTGCGGTGCGCAAACACGAGGCCATCGAGACTGACATCGTGGCCTACAGCGAGCGGGTGCAGGCGGTGAGCGCGGTGGCAGCTGAGCTGGAGGCCGAGCACTATCACGACATCCGCCGCGTCCTGACACGTCGCGACAACGTGGTGCGGCTCTGGGACTTCCTCCGGCAGCTGCTGGCCGCCCGCCGCGAGCGGCTGCTGCTGCACTTGGAGCTGCAGAAGATGCTGCAGGACCTGGCGCATCTCATGGGCTGGATGGAGGAGATGAAGGTACCGGGGGTGCCGGCGGGCACAGCGCGGCGGGGACGCGGTGGACGGGCTCTGACGCCGCTGTGTCCCCCCCACTCCCCGGTGCCGCAGGGCCGGCTGCAGTCACAGGACTTGGGGAAGCACCTGCACGGGGTGGACGATCTCCTGCAGATCCACGCGCTGGTGGAGGCCGACATCGCGGCGCAGGCGGAGCGGGTGCGGGCTGTGAGCGCCGCGGCACAGCGCTTCGCCGTGCCCAAGGAGGGTGAGTGTGGACAAGGGCACCCCCACACCCTGCGACACCCAGACCCTGGCATGGCCCAAGACCCCCCCCCTGGACAGCCCTAGACCTTGGCACACAGATCCCCAGGATGGGTGCACCCCACACCCCTGAACCCCAGGATGTCCCCAGCTCCGCAGGGCAGTCAGTGCCCCCTGGACCCCCAACCCCTTGGATGTCCCCCAGGGTGCCCAGTGCCTCATGGACCCCCAAACCCAGGGTTATGCCAGACCCCAGACCCTTGATCCTGGCCCCCAGCCCCCTGTGGTAGCTGGTGCCCCCCTGGACCCCCAAGCCCTGCGATGTCCCCCAGGCCGCTGGGGTGGCCGCTGTCCCTCAAGCCCCCTGAGGGACCTGCTGGGGGTCCCCACAGGCTACCAGCCCTGCGACCCAGCGGTGGTGCGGGAGCACGTGGCCACACTGGAGCTGCGGTACCGGGAGCTGGCGGACCTGGCGAAGCAGCGCCGAGCTCGGCTGGAAGAATCACGGCGCCTTTGGAAGTTCTTCTGGGATACGGGCGAGGAGGAAGCGTGGATGCGGGAGCAGGAGCGGCTCCTCTGCTCCGAGGACGTGGGCCGGGACCTGACGAGCTCCCTGCGCCTGCTGAGCCAGCACGATGCCTTCCGCGGGGAGCTGAGCGGGCGCGCGGGGCCGCTGGAGCAGGCGCTGGCGCGGGGCCGGGCGCTGGCGGCCGAGGGCCGGTTGGGCGCTGCCGAGGTGGCCGAGCGGGTGCGGGAGGTGGAAGGGCGCTGGCGCGCGTTGGCCGAGCTCGCTGCCGAGCGCGAGCGGCGCCTGCGGGAAGCCGCCGGCTTCTTCCAGTTCCAGGCGGAGGCCGCGGATACGGAGGCTTGGCTGGAGGATGCGCTGCGCTTGGCCTCCAGCCCGGAGCTGGGCCACGACGAGTATTCGACGCGCAGCCTGGCGCGGCAGCACCGCGAGGTGCAGGACGAGGTGCGGAGCCATCGCCCCGCCATCGACGCGCTGCACGAGCAGGCGCGGGCGCTGCCACCCGCCTTCGCCGCTGAGCCCGGTGTCGCCGGGCGGCTGCCGGCGCTGGAGCGGCGCTACCAGGAGCTGGCGGCGCGAGCCGAGCGCCGGCGGCAGGACCTGCAGGACGCCCTCAGCCTCTACACCATGCGCAGCGAGGCGGACGCCTGCGGGCTGTGGGTGGGTGAGAAGGAGCAGTGGCTCCACGCCATGCACGTCCCCGACAAGCTGGAGGACCTGGAGGTGGTGCAGCAGCGGTGAGCGCCGGACCCGGAGCCCCCGGCACGGCCTGGCACAGCCTGGCGGGTGCTGAGCCCCTGTGCCTGCCCTCTGCCTGCAGCTTCGAGACGCTGGAGCCAGAGATGAACAATCTGGCATCGCGCGTGGCCGCCGTCAACCGCATCGCCGACCAGCTGCTGGCCACCGACCAGCGCAACCAGGAGAGCATCCGAGCCACCCGTGAACAGCTCAATGTGAGGTGGGTGCTGCGGGCAGCGCTGGGGCTCCAGGTAGGGATGGGAGCTCCAGGCAAGAAGGACAATGCTCCAGGCAGGGTGATTCCATAGGGAGAGATGCTCCAGGCAAGGATGGGTTCTTCAGGCAGGGCAGCTCCAGGCAGGGTGAGGCCATAGAAAGGGATGCTCTGGGCAGGGATGGCTTCTCCAGGCAGGGGTGCTCCAGGCAGGGTAACTCCAGGGAAGGTTATGCTGTAGGGAGGGATGCTCCAAGCATGGATACTGCAGGCAGGACAATGCTGCAGGCAGGGACGGGTTCTCCAGGCAGGGGCGGGGTCTCCAGGCAGGCAGGAGGATGCTCCTTGGCCAGCCAGCAATGGGCAGAGTGGGATGCTCCAGGCATGGAGCCATCATTCCCAGCGCCCCTCACACGCAGGTGGGAGCGTTTCCGTACCCTGGCCGACCAGAAGAAGGAGGCCTTGACATCGGCGCTGAACATCCAGAACTACCACCTGGAGTGCAACGAGACCACGTCCTGGATGCGGGAGAAGACGAAGGTGATCGAGTCCACCCAAGGGCTGGGCAATGACCTGGCCGGTGTCATGGCCCTGCAGCGCAAGCTCTCGGGCATGGAGCGCGACCTGGAAGCCATCCAGGGCAAGGTGCGGGATCTACGCGCCGAAGCGGAGAAGTTGGTGGCCGAACACCCGGAACAGGCTCCCGGCATCCAGGACCGGCTCTCGGCCATCGAGACCGTGTGGGACGAGCTGTGCCGCAGCCTGCGGCGCCGCGAGGAGTCGCTGGGAGAGGCCAGCAAACTGCAGGGCTTCCTGCGGGATCTGGCCGCATTCCAGGCCTGGCTGTCCCGCACGCAGACGGCCGTGGCCTCCGAGGACGTTCCGGCGACCCTGGCTGAAGCCGAGCGGCTGCTGAGCCAACACGAGAGCATCCGCAAGGAGATCGCGCACTACGGCGATGACTACCGCAGCACGCGCGCCGTGGGCCGCGAGGTGACGCAGGGACAGACGGATGCGCAGCACGTCTTCCTGCACCAGCGCCTGGAAGCCCTGGACACGGGCTGGGAGGAGCTGGGCAGGATGTGGGAAAACCGGCACCAGCTCCTCTCGCAAGCCTTCGCCTTCCAGCTCTTCCTGCGGGACTCCAAGCAGGTCGAGGGTGTCCTCAGCACGCAGGTGAGGTGATGGGGAGGTGATGGCCTGTGATGGGGTGACACCGGGGTGCTGGTGGTGACCATGGCGATGCCCTGCAGTGGGGTGACACCGGGGTGCTGGTGGTGACCATGGCGATGCCGTGCAATGGGGTGGCACCGGGGTGCTGATGGTGACCACGGCGATGCCGTGCAATGGGGTGACACCGGGGTGCTGGTGGTGACCACGGCGATGCCGTGCAGTGGGGTGACACCGGGGTGCTGGTGGTGACTCTGGTACTGTGCCCTGCACAGGAATACGCGCTATCGCACACGGAGATGCCCAGCACCCTGCCCGGAGCCGAGGCCTCTGTCAAGAAGCATGAGGATTTCATGGCCACAATGGAAGCCAATGGGGAGCGTGTCCAGGGGTTGGTGGCCACCGGCCACAAGCTGGTGGCCGAGGGCAGCCTCCACGCTGACAAGGTGCAGGAGACGGTGGATTCGGTGGAGAGCAGGTGAGGGAAGCACCACCCATGGCACAGCACCGGCACCGGGTCCTTGGCTCAAGCCTCACCCCCTGCCCTCGCCGCAGGCACCAGAGGAACCGGGACATGGCCCAGGAGCTGCTGGGGAGGCTGCGGGACAACTGGGAGCTGCAGCGGTTCCTGCAGGATGGGCAAGAGGTGGGTGTGGGCCCATGGGAAGGGATGGGATGGGATAAGGATGGGGATGGGTTGCGGATAGGATGGGGATGGAGATGGGGATGGGATGGAATGGGAAGGGATAAGTATGGGGAAGGGTTGTGAATAGGATGCGGATAGAGATGGGAATGGGAACAGGGACGGGGATGGGATGAAGATGGGAACAAGGAGAAGATGGATTGAGGACGGGAACAAGGACAGGACAAGCTGGGGATGAGGACAGGCTGAAGATGGAAATGAGAATGGGATGAAAATGTGAAGGACAGGACAAGATGGGATTGGAGCTGGGGATGGCGACAAAGACAAGTTGTGGATGAGGATGGGCTGAAGCTGGGAATGAGGATGGGATGAGAACATGTTTGGGATGGAGCCAGCACAGGGTGACAGCTTTGTTCCTGCTCTCCCCCCGGCAGCTCACGCTCTGGATCAACGAGAAGATGCTGACGGCTCAGGATGTGTCCTATGAGGAGGCCCGCAACCTGCACACCAAGTGGCAGAAGCACCAGGCCTTCGCAGCTGAGCTGGCCGCCAACAAGGGCTGGCTGGAGAAGATGGAGAAGGTGGGAGCATGGTGAGACCATGGCACCGGGATCCCCCCACCCCACGTGGGCTACGCTGACGCCGGTGCTCCCGGCAGGAGGGGCAGCAGCTGGAGGCGGCAAAGCCGGAGCTGGGGCCGGTGGTGACGGAGAAGCTGTCGGCGCTGCAGGCGCTGTGGGATGAGCTGGAGTCGACCACACGCACCAAAGCGCGGCGGTTGTTCGACGCCAACCGCGCGGAGCTGTGCGCGCAGTCGTGCGCGGCGCTGCGGGGCTGGCTGGCCGGGGTCAGCGCCCAACTGCGCTCCGACGACTACGGCAAAGACCTCACCAGCGTCAGCATCCTGCTCAAGAAGCAGCAGGTCCGGCCGGGATGGGGTGAATGGGGATGGGGTGAATGGGGATGGGGTGAATGGGGATGGGGTGCAGGGGATGGGATGCACAGGACAGGGGTGCAGCGGATGGGGTGCAATTGATGGGGTGCAGGGGATGGGGTGAATGGGGATGGGGTGCAGCGGATGGGGTGCAATTGATGGGGTGCAGGGGATGGGGTGAATAGGGATGGGGTGCAGGGGATGGGGTGCAGGGGATGGGGTGAATGGGGATGGGGTGAATGGAGATGGGGTGCAGGGGATGGGGTGAATGGGGATGGGGTGCAGGGGATGGGGTGCAGGGGATGGGATGCACAGGAAAGGGGTGCAGCAGATGGGGTGCAGGGGATGGGGTGATTAGGGATAGGGTACAGGGGATGGGATGCACAGGAAAGGGGTGCAGGGAATGGGGTGCAGTGGATGGGGTGCAGGGGAGGGTGTGCACAAGGATGGGGTGTATGGGGATGGGGCACACAGGGATGGATGCCCAGCACAGCAGAGAGCCCTGGCCATGGATCGCTCATCGCTGCGGTGCCGGGCAGATGCTGGAGAAGCAGACAGCGGTGCGGGAGAAGGAGGTGGAGGCAATCCGGGCACAGGCACAGGCTCTCAGCCGGGAGGACGCCAGCGCGGCCGAGGTGCAGAGCCAGGTCCAGGCCGTGGAGCAGCAGTTCCTGGGGCTGCGGGAGCCGCTGCAGGAGCGCTGTCGCAAGCTGCTGGCCTCCAAGGAGGAGCATCAGTTCAACCGGGACCTGGAGGACGAGATCGTGAGTGGGCTCCTGGCCACGGGAACAGGACCCTGGGGGGACTCCCCCCAAGTGTCCCTGACCCCCCCATCCGCCCCCAGCTGTGGGTGAAGGAGCGCAGACCCCTGGCTGTGTCCACTGACCACGGCAAGGACCTGCCCTCAGTCCAGCTCCTCATCAAGAAGAACCAGGTGGGTCCCGGAGCTCCATCAGCGCCGCTCCCCGCTCCCCCCGCAGCAGCGCTGAGCGCATCTCTGCCTCCCGCAGACGCTGCAGAAGGAGCTGCAGGGCCACGAGCGGCGCGTGGAGGAGCTGCTGGAGCGGCGCGGGGCCCTGCCCGGCCCGGCCGAGCGGGTGCGGGAGCTGCGGGACGCGTGGCAGGAGCTGCGGCTGCAGGCGGAGCTGCGGCACCGGCGCCTGGAGCGGGCTCTCGCCGCGCAGCAGTTCTACTGTGACGCCGCCGAGGCCGAGGCGTGGATGGGGGAGCAGGAGCTGCACATGATGTCCCAGGAGAAGGCCAAGGTACGGCCATGGGGCGCTGGGACCCCCGCCATGAACCCTGCACCCCCTCCTCTCTGAGCTGCTGTGACCCCCCCCCCCCAGGATGAGCTGAGCGCCCAGGCCATGGTCAGCAAGCACTTGGTGCTGGAGCAGGCGCTGCGGGACTATGCCCACACCGTGCACCAGCTCTCGGCGCAGAGCCGTGACATGGTGGCCAGCGGGCACCCCGAGAGGTGGGTGACATCCCCGCGTCGCACGGCATTGTGCCAAGGGGAGCGGGAGTGCCCTGACACCCCCAACCCATGTGCATCATCCCACGAGGACCATACCCCTCCCTTCTACTCCCCATCCCTACATCCATCATCCCCTGAGCACCCCATGTCCCCCCTGCACCTCCCATCCTCACATCTGTCACCCCATACAGACCATACCCTTCCCTCCCACCTTACCCCTGCCCCTCATCGCTGGCAGTGGGTGCCCGGTGCCCATTGCCACGGCGCTGCCTGTGCCCGGTGCCTGTTGCCGCGGCGCTGACGATGCGGTGCCGCAGCGAGCGGCTGACGCTGCGCCAGGGCCAGGTGGACAAGCTGTACGCCAGCCTGAAGGACCTGGCCGAGGAGCGCCGCGCCGCGCTGCAGGAGCACCACCGGCTCTGCCAGCTCAAACGCGACCTGGACGACCTGGAGCAGTGGATCTCGGAGCGCGAGGTGGTGGCCGCTTCCCATGAGCTGGGCCAGGACTACGAGCACGTCACGGTGCGGGGCACGGGGTGGGAGGGCTCTGGGGTGTCCCCACGTCCCCTCTTTGGTGTCCCCAACGCGGCTCATCCCCCCCTGCAGATGCTGCGGGACAAGTTCCGGGAGTTCTCGCGGGACACGAGCAGCATCGGGCAGGAGCGGGTGGACGCGGTCAACGGGCTGGCGGACGCACTGATTGCGGCCGGGCACTCGGAGAACGCCACGGTGGCCGAGTGGAAGGACGGGCTGAACGAGGCCTGGGCCGACCTGCTGGAGCTCATCGACACCCGCTCCCAGATGCTGGCGGCCTCCTACGAGCTGCACCGCTTCTACCACGACGCCCGCGAGACGCTGGCGCAGGTTCAGCACAAGCAGAAGCAGCTGCCGGATGAGGTGGGACGTGACCTGAACACGGCCGAGGCCATGCAGCGCATGCACAGCGCCTATGAGCACGACATCCAGGCCCTCAGCACCCAGGTGAGCTGCGGCAGAAGGGGATGGCACGGGGGGGATGGCACAGAGCGGTTGGCACGGGGGGGATGGCACAGGGTGATGTGCCGTGAAGCAGCACAACACAGAGCAGCCCGGCACACTGTGGTGCAGCACAGCACAGCACTGTGTGGCATGGCATGGGCCCGCCTGTTGTGGTGTGGCACAGCCTGGTACCACCCGGTGCAGCCGGTAGCACCCAGTGCAGCTGGTACCACAGGGTACAGTCGGTACCACAGGGCACAGCTGGTAGCACCCAGTGCAGCACAGCCTGGTACCACAGGACACAGTCGGTACCACAGGGCACAGTCGATACCAGTTGGTGCAGCACAGCCTGGTACCACAGGGCACAGCCGGTACCACAGGACACAGTCGGTACCACTTGGTGCAGCACAGCCTGGTACTACAGGGTACAGCTGGTACCACAGGGCACAGTCGGTACCACAGGACACAGTCGATACCAGTTGGTGCAGCACAGCCTGGTACCGCATGGCACAGCTGGTACCGCAGAGTACAGTCGGTACCACAGGCCACAGTCGGTACCACTTGGTGCAGCACAGCCTGGTACCACAGGGTACAGTCGGTACCACAGGGCACAGCCGGTAGCACCCAGTGCAGCACAGCCTGGTACCACAGGGTACAGTCGGTACCACAGGACACAGTCGGTACCACTTGGTGCAGCACAGCCTGGTACCGCATGGCACAGCTGGTACCGCAGAGTACAGCCGGTACCACAGGGCACAGCCGGTACCACTTGGTGCAGCACAGCCTGGTACCGCATGGCACAGCTGGTACCACAGGGCACAGCCGGTACCACAGGGCACAGCCGGTAGCACCCAGTGCAGCCAGTAGCACCCGGTAGCGCTCACGCAGTGCAGTCCCGGCACACCTCCCCTCCCCTTGGCCCCGCAGGTGCGGCAGGTACAGGAGGACGCGGCGCGGCTGGAGAAGGCGTACGCAGGCGAGAAGGCGGCCGACATCCAGCGGCACGAGCGCGCCGTGAGCCAGGCCTGGGCCGAGCTGCGCGGCTCCAGCCAGGGCCGGCGCCGGCTGCTCCTCGACACCGTGGACAAGTTCCGGTTCCTGCGCGCGGTGCGGGACCTGCTGCTCTGGATGGACGGCGTCCGCCTGCAGATCGAGGGCCAGGAGCGCCCACGGTGAGGGGGCACCCGGTGATGGGGGGGACGTGGCGGTGCCGTGGGGATGCTCATGGTGTCCCCATCCCCGGCACAGGGACGTGTCCTCGGCTGACCTGGTCATCAAGAACCACCAGAGCATCAAGGCGGAGGTGGAGGCGCGCGCCGACAGCTTCGACGCCTGCGTGGCCATGGGCACCGCGCTGCTCGACAAGGGCCACTACGCTGCTGACAAGGTGCTGGCCCTGTGTCCCTGTGCTCATCCCCATCACTGTGTCCCCATCCCTGTCACTGTCCTCCTGTCCCCATCCGTACCTCCGTGTCTCTGTCCTCATCCCTGTGTTCTCGTCCACATCTCTGTCCCTGTGGCACGGTTCATGTCCCTGCCTGCATCCCTGCATCCTCCCCATCTGTATCCCCCCTCCTCATCTCCCTCTCCCCATTCCCATATCTGTATCCATGTGTCCCCATCTCCACGTGCTCATCCTCATCCCCCTTCCCCCATACCCATGTCCCTCTCTCTATGTCCCTGTCCCCATCCCTGCATCCCCCTCCCCATCCCACACTCTCCCCCCCTCTATCCCAGATCTCGGAGAAGCTCTCGCAGCTCCAGGAGCGCCGCCGGGACATCGGGGACCGCTGGCAGGAGAAGATGGATGGGCTGCAGATCGGTGCGGGGGGGACCCTGCGGGGACACCGCGGGGGGAGGAGGGTTGTGACAGTGTCAGCGGTGACACCCCCGTGTCCCCGCAGCGCTGGAGGTGCTGATGTTCGGGCGGGACGCGAGCATGGCCGAGGCGTGGCTCTGCAGCCAAGAGCCGCTGCTGCGCTCGGCGGAGCTCGGCACCAGCGTGGCCGAGGTGGAGAACCTCATCAAGCGGCACCAGAGCTTCCAGAAGGCGGCGGCCGCCTGGGAGGAGCGATTCGCTGCGCTGGAGCGGCTCACAACGGTGAGGGGACGGCGGGGCAGGCACCGGGTGAGCCCCGGGGCGGGCACCGACCCCATCCCGGCACCGGGTGAAGCCCCGGGGCACGAACTGATCCCATCCCAGCACCGGGTGAGCCCGGGGCGGGCACCGACCCCATCCCGGTACCGGGTGAGAACCGGGGCAGGAACCGACCCCATCCCGGTACCGGGTGAGCCCGGGGCGGGCACCGACCCCATCCCGGTACCGGGTGAGAACCGGGGCACGAACTGATCCCATCCCAGCACCGGGTGAGCCCCGGGGCACGAACTGATCCCATCCCAGCACGGGGTGAGCCCCGGGGCGGGCACCGACCCCATCCCAGCACCGGGTGAGCCCCGGGCCAGGCTCTGAGCCCCCCATGTACCCCCGTAGCTGGAGGAGAAGGAGCGGCGGCGGCGGGAGGAGGAGGAGGCGCGGAAGAAGCGGCCGCCCACCCCCCCCCCTGCGCAGCCTGAGGCCGGGACGACCCCCCCAGTGGTGCCCCCCGAAACACAGAACGGCGGCGTGGGGCCCGGGGAGCAGCGGTGAGGGACGGGGGGGACACGGAGCGCTGCAGGGGGACATGGGGGGCACATTCCGGTCAGGGGGGGCTTGGGGAAATGGGAGCCATCGGGGGGGATACGGGGGTGTCCTGACAAGGGGACGTGGGGACAACGTGGGGATATCGGGGACCAGGATAGGGGGGCGGATATGGGGGTGCTGGGGGGACCCAGGGGACATAGGAAATGGGGGTTTATGGGGGAACAGTGGGGATTTCAAGGGAAGGAGGCACAGGAGACACTGAGGGGAAGAGGGGACATTGGGGTCCTGGGGAAAGAGGGGGCACGGGGGGGCCGCAGTGAGGGTCTCGGGGGGACAGAGGGGTCCCGGTCCTCTCGCCCACCCCCGTGTGCCCCCACACAGCGTCCCGGCGCAGCAGAGCCGCCCGCCAGAGGCCCCGGCTGTTAACGGGATCTGCCCCGACAGCGCCGCAGCCCAGGTAACCCCCCCGAGGCCCCCCCACCCCGGGACCCCGTTGCCAAGTGGGGACCCCCCCCCCAATAGGAGGGGCCCCACCGCTCCGCTGTGCCCCTGCAGGTGCCGCCGGGGCCGGGACTCAGCAATGGGGCGCAGGAGCGGGGTCCCGGCGCGGGGGGGTCCCCCCGGGGGCGCCCGGGGGGGGTCCCGGCCCCTGACCCCTCGCACGCGGCCACGCTGCCCCCCCGCGGCGCCCCCGCCCCCGAGAGCCTGGAGGGGGGGCTCTGCCGCAAGCACGAGATGGAGGCGCAGGGCAAGAGGGCGCCCAATCGGTGAGGACCCCCCCGGACACACCCCCAGGCTCTGTGCCCCCTCACGGAGCTGTGTCCCCCATATGGATCCATGTGTCCCCCCCCATGGCTCTGTTCATGCTGTGGGGCCGATTTCTCTGCTTCACCCCACGTTTCCCCCCCCCCAATGGCTCTATTCCCCCCCCCAATCCCTGTCCCCCCATAGATTCATCCCCCCCATCCCCTGTCCCCCAGGTCCTGGCAGAGTGTGTACTGTGTGCTACGGGGGGGCAGCCTCAGCTTCTACAAGGACGCCAAGAGTGCCGGGGGGGCCGGGGCCCCGTTCCATGGGGAGCCCCCCGCCAGCCTGCGCGGGGCCCGCTGCCACCCCGCCACCCACTACAAGAAGAGGAAGCACGTCTTTAAACTGGGGTACGGGATGGGGGGCACAGGGGTGGGGGGGATGTGGGGATAAGGGGAGACATGGGGAATGTGGGGGGGTAGGAGGGGATATGGGGATAAGGGGAAATATGGGGAATGTGACAGCGTATGAGGGGTATGGGGATATGGAGGGGATAAGGGAGGATGTGAGGGATAAGGGGGAATATAGGGGAATATGTGGGATATGTGGGGCTGAGCCCTGTCACCCCCCCAGGCTGAGCGATGGCAAGGAGTATCTCTTCCAGGCCAAGGATGAGGTGAGACCCCCCAGGGTGGACGGCAGGGGGTGGGGGGACACACGCACATCACACACCTGAACACAGGTGCACAGACGTGTGTGGATGGCAGTGTATGCACACGCGTGTGTGCGGCACCAGTGGCAGGGGTGGACGCTGCTCATTGACACCGTTGCACACCCATTGACACCATTGCACACCCATTGACACCACTGCACACCCATTGACACCATTGCCCACCCATTGACACCATTGTGCACCCATTGACACCACTGCATACCCATTGACACCATTGCCCACCCATTGAGACCATTGCACACCCATTCTCATGTTGCACACCCATTCTCACATTGCCCACCCATTGACACCATTGCCCACCCATTGACACCACTGCCCACCCATTGACACCACTGCACACCCATTGACACCATTGCCCACCCATTGACACCATTGCCCACCCATTGACACCACTGCATACCCATTGACACCACTGCACACCCATTGACACCATTGCCCACCCATTGACACCACTGCACACCCATTGACAGCATTGCCCACCCATTGACACCACTGCATACCCATTGACACCACTGCACACCCATTGACACCATTGCCCACCCATTGACACCACTGCATACCCATTGACACCACTGCACACCCATTGACACCATTGCCCACCCATTGACACCACTGCACACCCATTGACACCACTGCGCACCCATTGACAGCATTGCGCACCCATTGACACCATTGCACACCCATTCTCACATTGCCCACCCATTGACAGCATTGCGCACCCATTGACACCATTGCACACCCATTCTCACATTGCCCACCCATTGACACCATTGCCCACCCATTCTCATGTTGCCCACCCATTGACACCATTGCCCACCCATTGACACCACTGCACACCCATTTACACCATTGCCCACCCATTCTCATGTTGCACACCCATTGACACCATTGCACACCCATTGACACCATTGCACACCCATTCTCACGTTGCACACCCATTCTCACATTGCACACCCATTCTCACATTGCACACCCATTGACACCATTGCCCACCCGTTCTCACGTTGCACACCCATTGACACCATTGCACACCCATTCTCATGTTGCACACCCATTGACACCATTGCCCACCCACTGACACCATTGCCCACCCATTGACACCATTGCCCACCCACTGACACCATTGCCCACCCATTGATACCACTGCACACTCATTCTCACATTGCACACCCATTGACACCATTGCACACCCATTGACACCATTGCACACCCATTCTCACGTTGCACACCCATTGACACCATTGCCCACCCATTGACACCATTGCACACCCACTGACACCATTGCCCACCCATTGACACCACTGCCCACCCATTGACACCACTGCACACCCATTGACACCATTGCCCACCCATTGACACCATTGCCCACCCATTCTCATGTTGCACACCCATTGACACCATTGCCCACCCATTGACACCATTGCACACCCATTCTCACGTTGCACACCCATTGACACCATTGCACACCCATTGACACCATTGCACACCCATTCTCACGTTGCACACCCATTGACACCATTGCCCACCCATTGACACCATTGCCCACCCACTGACACCATTGCCCACCCATTGATACCACTGCACACTCATTCTCACGTTGCACACCCATTGACACCATTGCCCACCCATTCTCATGTTGCACACCCATTGACACCATTGCCCACCCATTGACACCATTGCACACCCATTCTCACGTTGCACACCCATTGACACCATTGCACACCCATTCTCACGTTGCACACCCATTGACACCATTGCCCACCCGTTCTCACGTTGCACACCCATTGACACCATTGCCCACCCATTGACACCATTGCCCACCCATTGACACCATTGCACACCCATTCTCACATTGCCCACCCGTTCTCACGTTGCACACCCATTGACACCATTGCCCACCCATTGACACCATTGCACACCCATTCTCACGTTGCACACCCATTGACACCATTGCCCACCCATTGACACCATTGCACACCCATTGACACCATTGCCCACCCGTTCTCACGTTGCCCACCCATTGACACCATTGCCCACCCATTGACACCATTGCACACCCATTCTCACGTTGCACACCCATTGACACCATTGCCCGCCCGTTCTCACATTGCACACCCACGTTGCAGGCGGAGATGAGCACGTGGCTGCGGGTGATCCAGGCCGCGGCCGCGCTGGCGCCCGGGTCCCGGCTGGAGGCGCCGGGGGGGGTCCCGGCGGGCGGGAAGGGGGTGACCCGCGCCATGAGTATGCCCCCGGTGCCGCCCCCCGCCGAGGGCGCCCCCCGCGCGCGGGACAAGGACCGGGAGCGCGAGAAGCGCTTCAGCTTCTTCAAGAAGAACAAATAGAGCCGGGGGGGGGCCGGGGGGCCCCGCGGAGCCGATGGAGGGACGGGGGGGGGGGCAGCGTGTGGGGGGGTGTGAGCGCCCGCCCCCAGCCCGGGGTCCCCGTGTGCCCCCACGTCCCGGTGATGTCCCCGCAGAGCCCAACCCCAATAAAGTGACTGCAGAGACCGAGCAGGTGCTGAGTGTGCTGGAAGGGGACAGGATGGGAATGGGGAATGGATTGGGATGGGGGTAGGATGGGAACAGGATGGGAATGGGGGTGGGATGAATTGAGGATAGGCTTGGGATATGGGTAGAATGGGGACAGAATTAGGTTGCGGATAAAATGGGATGATTACGGGATTATGATTGGGGGGGATTGGGATGGGAATGGAATGCGGATGGGATAGGGTGAGAATGGGATTGAGGTATGGACAGGATGGGAATAGGATTGGAATAGGGATGGGGTGGGGATATATTAAGAATGGCATTGGGATATGGATAGGAAGTGGACGGGATTGAGATAGGGATAGGATGGAATGGCGATGAGATTAGAATGCGATGGAGATGGGTGGGGAAGGGATGAGGATGAAATGGGGCTGAGAATGGGATTGGACTATGGATAGAATGAGCCTGGGATGGGGTCGGAACCGGGGCGCCCATGGGATAGGGTCGGAACCGGGGCGCCCATGGGATGGGGTCGGAACCGGGGCTCCCATGGGATGGGGTCGGAATCGGGGCTCCCATGGGATGGGGTCGGAACCGGGGCGCCCATGGGATGGGGTCGGAACCGGGGCGCCCATGGGATGGGGTCGGAATCGGGGCTCCCATGGGATGGGGTCGGAACCGGGGCGCCCATGGGATAGGGTCGGAACCGGGGCGCCCATGGGATGGGGTCGGAACCGGGGCTCCCATGGGATGGGGTCGGAATCGGGGCTCCCATGGGATGGGGTCGGAATCGGGGCGCCCATGGGATGGGGTCGGAACCGGGGCTCCCATGGGATGGGGTCGGAATCGGGGCGCCCATGGGATGGGGTCGGAACCGCGGCTCCCATGGGATGGGACGGAAGGCTTTGGGACCGGACGGGGTCCGGGGTGACCGCGGGTCACAGCAGAGCTCCCCCCACGGAGTCCTCAATGGACCGCTCCAGCGCCCCGCCCCTGCTCACCTCTGATTGGCTGCGGCGGCGCCGCGGGGCGGGCGTGGCGCCTGACGAGCAGCAGCGCTGACCAATGGTGGCGCAGTGGGCGGAGCCCGAGCCCGGCTGCGGCGCCGCCATTTTGTGAGCACCGCGCGGCGGACGGGGCGCAGGTGGGGGCGGGGCCGCGGCGGCGCCGGTACCGGGGAGGGGGGGAGGGAGCGGGGGGGGACGGACTATGGGGGGGGGGGGGGGGGTCGGGACCGGGAGCACTGCGCGGGGCCGGGCCAGAGGCGGGGGCGGGGCCGTGGGGCGAGCGGAGGCTTTGGGGGGGGCGTTCGTGAGACAAAGACCCGGTGAGGAGCGGGGCTGAGCCCCGGGGGGGGGGTGCACGGTTTGGGTGCTCTGCCCTGCGGGGTGCGGGGATGTGGGTCCCCGCCCGCACGGAGCGGTACGGGGGGGGGGGGGGCCGCGCACAGAGCGGCACTGACCGCCCCCCGCCCCCCCCCCAGGCTGTTCGAGATGGTGAAGCTGTTCATCGGGAACCTGCCGCGGGAGGCGACGGAGCAGGAGATCCGCTCCCTGTTCGAGCAGTACGGGAAGGTGCTGGAGTGCGACATCATCAAGAACTACGGCTTCGTGCACATCGAGGACAAGACGGCGGCCGAGGACGCCATCCGCAACCTGCACCACCACAAGCTGCACGGCGTCTGCATCAACGTGGAGGCCAGCAAGAACAAGAGCAAGGCCTCCACCAAGCTGCACGTGGGCAACATCAGCCCCGCCTGCACCAACCTGGAGCTGCGCGCCAAGTTCGAGGAGTACGGCCCCGTCATCGAGTGCGACATCGTCAAGGATTACGCCTTCGTGCACATGGAGCGGGCGGAGGACGCGGTGGAGGCCATCCGCGGGCTGGACAACACCGAGTTCCAAGGTGATCTGCGCCGGGGATGGGGCTGGGAGGATTCCCGGTATTCCCGTTAGATGTTTTCGCTCCCTCTTCCAGCTCCGGCTGCGCAGGTTGGGGTTGCAGCAGCAGCAGCACCATGGGTGAGGCCTCAGCCGACCCCACCGGGCTCGCCCGCCCTTCCCCTCACTGCAATTAAGTGCAAATGGGGGGGTTTACTTTGGTTTCTGCTCTCTTTTCCACATCCCATCTCCTGTTGTGCCGCACAGGGCACGAGGAGGCCGGTCCCGGCGCGGTGCCGGAGCAAGGGCAGGGGCGTTCGGGGCTGGGGGAGGACGGGACTGACCCATCTCTGACTTAACCCAGCACGGCCGCCCCGCAGGAGGATCCCGACGGCGAAGTCCCAACTCTTGTGCCGACGGCGCGGCGTGAAGCCAGGCTGCCGCCCGCCCTCGTAGCATTGCCCTGCCTGGTAAGAGGGTGAGCGGAGGCGCCCGATCCCGCGCCGGCCGCGGCCCCGGTGCCAGCGGCACGCGGCATCGCTCGCTCGGGCTCTCACCGTCCCGGCGCGGGAGCTTTCGCTGGCAGCCGCGGACGCAGCGCCGGGGCTGAGCGTCCGGATTCGAGCTCGTGGCGAGCGTGGTCTCCGGCCGGCCGGGGCGTCAGGGAGGTGTCCGGTGCTTCAGGCGGGGGTTCTGGCAAACCCCACCGTCCCCGTTCTGGGGGTCCCTCTCCCACCGGGATGGTGCAGTGCATCCGGAGCTTCCCCGGCCGCGGTGGCATCCGCGGGACCAGCAAGTGCCGCGCTGCGCTTGGCTTGCCTCGTGCCGTGCTCCGGGGTTGCCCGGGGTCGCATCCGTCTTCCCGCTGCTGGCGGGAGCGTTTTCTGGCGGGAAGCTTGTACGGGGCCAGCGGTGCCGCGGGCTGACCCCAGGCTGCTGCGGCAGCACTGCCGGGTGCTGGCAAAAAGCCGTCTTGGGTTGCATACGGGGGTAGTTGTCAGCTGGTGGAGCCACCAGAGCCCAGCCTGGCTGAGCCTGGCGTGGGCAGCGCTCGGTTTTGCTGGGGTTCTCCTGGTAAGTCAGGTGGCCAGTGGCCAGCTCCCGCTCGAGCCTATTGTGGGCTCCTCCTGCGCCGGGTTGCTCCCTGCCGCGGTGCCCAGCGCCATCGGAGGCTGCGCGAGGGTTAGGCTGCGGCCAGTCCCGTCCCGCTGGTGCCGGTGGTTGTGAGAAGCCTCTTGGTGCGGCCTCACTGATGGCTTCCCTCTCGCGTCTCTCTCCTCAAGGCAAGCGGATGCGCGTGCAGTTGTCCACCAGCCGGCTGCGGACGGCGCCCGGGATGGGAGACAAGAGCGGCTGCTACCGCTGCGGGAAAGAAGGGCACTGGTCTAAGGAGTGCCCGGTAGATCGCCCGGGGCAAGTGGCGGACTTTGCCGAGGCCTATAACGAGCAGTACGGAGCCGTGCGCACTCCCTACACCGCGGGCTATGGGGAGACCGTGTATTACGATGAGGCGTACGGCGGGATGGCCGACTACTACAAGCGCTACCGCGTCCGCTCCTACGCCACGGCCTCTGCGTACGACGCCTACGCGGAGCAGACCATGGCCCAGTACTCCCAGTACGCCCAGTACTCCCAGGTCCAGTCCTCGGCCATGGCCGCCACCACAGCCATGGCCAGTCGCATCCCCACCACCTTAGACGCGTACGATAGAGCTCTGCTGCCGACCCCGGGTGCGGCGGCCGCCGTCGCCGCCGCCGCCACCGCCGCCGCGGCGGCCGCCTCCTCCACCTATTACACCCGGGATAGAAGCCCCCTGCGCCGCACGGCCGCCGCGGCCACCACCGTCGGAGAGGCGTACACGTACGAGCGTGGGCAGCTGTCGCCGGTCTCCTCGGTGGCCCGGGCCTCCCTCTACGACCTGCAGCGGTTCGGGCGGGACCCGTACGCGGACCGGGCGCGGTACTCTGCCTTTTGAGCCGGAGGTGAGCGTGTTGGCACGGCCGCTGTGCGGCGGGAGGGGGAACCCCGGCTGCTGCAGATAATGGGGGGGGGGGGGTTGCAGCCCCCCCCCCCCCAGGCGCTGGTTGTGCTGGTCGAGTGTCTGTGCCTCTATGTGAGCCAGGATGAACAGCTGCGGTAAAGCAGGGCCAGGGCTTGCTGGGCTTTAAAGCCCGGGTGCTGGCTCTGGATGCTCTGCCCGGTGAGGGTGCGCTGTGGCAATTGGTGCTGTTGGTGGAGCTGGTTAGTCCCGGTGGGTCGCTCTCCCTCATGGCTCCCGCTGCTTGGAATCCCTCCGCAGCCAGGGCTGAGCCTGTGTGCAGTGCTGGCACAGCCACTGTGGGGTGGGGGGTTCCCACAGAGCTGCCAGCCCTGTGTGCCGTTGCTGCCACACGTATTCCCTGGGAATTGCTCCCGTCCGGGACGATGCTCCTGGGATCTGCCTGGTAAAAGCCTCCACTGGCCGGGTTACTGCCCTGGCACGGGTCCTCCCAGGATGGCCACGATCCCGGTGCAGCCCAGCAGCCCCCGGCGCCACGCCAGGACTCCGCAGTGTCTCAGGAAGCTGCGCCGGGGCTCGGCACGGTCCCCAGCACCATCCTGGCGCCTGCGCCAACTCTGCTTTTCTCTTTTCAGGTAAGATATTTGCGGCTGGACGTCGGGTTCCCGTCGCACACCGAATCGGCACCGCGCGTCTCGGGCTGTGCCGGGCTTCCAGCCAGGCTCAGGCCATGAGTCGGTTCCTAACGGACGCTCAGCTTCTTCCCAGCTTGGTCAGGAGTAGTTTGAGCCCCTTCCCTGTCGTGTCCCCCCAGCCCGGCTTTTCCGTTCTTGTGGTCAGGATTTGCTTTTCAGGTAGTTCAGGGGCCCCTGTCCCCCCCCCTAGCTGGTCTAGGCTCAGGTGGTTGAGCGAGTGTAGCCGTAGCCGTACCCGCAGCGCCAGCTTTGCTTTGCTTTGCCGCCCGCGCGGAGCCCTCGCCGGAGCCTCCTTGATTATTATTATTATTTCTTTTTTTTTCTTTATTTTTTAAGAGGGTGAATAATCCACTCGTAGCTTTTCAGTCCCAAATGCCGCAGCTGACTGAGGCCGCCGCACCGGCATGGGAGGGCCAGCCTTGTGCATGGAGCTCGTCCCGCGGCACTTAGCGTCCCCCCGCCCCCCTGCCCGGTAAAATAAACTCCAGTTTTTAACAAACCCCCTGGCTCCGGCCCCAGTTATTTCTCTGGACTCAATTCCCCCCAGCTTACACCAGTTTGTAAGCTCCTGGACTTACCGGTGCTGCCTGCAGCCCTGCCTGCACTGAGGAGCTCCCAGCCAGGGTCTCTGTGGGGTCTGTGCTGCAAACAAAGGGGCAGTGAGTCTGGGGAGAACCCCAGCCCCCCCAAAGGGGACCCTAGACCCACACACTGCCCTCCTAACAAGCAGGGACTGGGTTTTGGTGATGCCCTGGCTCTCATCCTACTGCCCCTTTGCAGGGCAGCTCCACCCTTGCACCCTGCTGTGCTTCCTCCTCTTTCTCTCCCAGGCAGCACCTCTGCAGCTACCTGTGAATTAACCTCATTAGTGCCCTAAAGGGGCTCGTTGTTGCTCTGCTCTCCCCTGTCTGTTGGTGCTTGCTTAGACCCAGGATCCTGCCTTCATTGACATCCTGGCCCTTTGGGAGCCCCTTGTCACTCGTCGCTTCCAGGGTCACTCCACCTCATTTCCTTTGTGTGCTCACCTGCGGGCTCTTCCGTCACCGGGTGCGCATCTCCCAGCACATGCCCTGGAAAAGGAAGGGAGAAGTGTTAGTTCCTTCTGTGCAACCCATTCCCACTGTGGTTACTGAGCCCCCCATGGCACAACCAGGACTGCCCTGGCTCAGCAGCAGAGACAACAGCATTGTTGGATAATGTTGCGGTGATAGGAGCAGTCAAGGCACGGTGCCAAACACACAAAACCAGAGCAAACACAGACCCTGCTTCACTGACTGTCTCAACTCCTAAAACTGGCTTTTCTCACCCCAAAAAAGGCACCAGGCACCGGTGTGTGTGCGCTGTGGCACAGTCCAGCAATGCCATTGGCAATGCCATGGCGCTTCCTGCTGCTGCCAAAACACTAATTGTGCTCCGAGTCTGCCAGCAGCTCTGGCACTTACTGCACAGCACCGCACAAAGCCAGGTTCTCAGAGGTAGATGGAGCCAGTGCTGGTGTTATAAACCCCTCACCGATGGCATTGCCGGTGCCCCTGAAGCACTGGGGGAGGGAAAGAACCAAACGGGAGGCAGTTGGGAAACGGTGAAGAGCCCAACGTTTATTTACAGTCATACAAAACCTCGGTGCTGCACTGAGCCGGCGCCCTGCCACGGACTGACGCTGCCAAAGGGGGAATGAACCCCAAAAGGGGGAACTCGTGGTATAAAAGAGCGTGGGCTCTGCTCGGTGGCAACGACTGCCTGGGTTATAACCGGTGCTGATAGCTGAGACCGCAAAAGACGGCACTACCACACTACGGCGGGAGGGGACGGTGAACCGCGCGCCCGGCACCCAGCACCCGCTTTCCAACCATAAGCATGGATCCTTCTAAAACAACTCCAAAAAAGAGAAAGGAAAAAGCAGCTAAAAAAGAACCGTCCTGCCCCTGGGGGCGAGAGCCAGAACCGAACCGTGCCATGGCACACGCAGCCTGCCCGCTGTCAGTGGCTCAGAGGCGGCGCTGGTAGCCCGAGTGGACGCGGGCAGCGGGCAGGTAATCGCTGTAAGTGCCCGAGTACCGGGCGTAATCGGGGTGCGCTTCCGGGAGGCGGCGGTAATCCAGCGGGGACTTTGTTGGCGAGCGGCGGTACGCGAGTGGCGAGTCTGCTAAGCGCCGGTAATCTGAGAGGTCAGAGAGACGGCGCTCGGAGCCGTACCTGCTCAAGAGAAGAGACACGTGGTGAATGAAGGGCAAAGTGCCCAAATCCACCACCAGCGGCCATCGCGTCCCGCACAGGGACACACCGCAGCAGCGCGACACCTCCAGGCTGGCACTGGACACAGATCAGACGCTGCAGGAAGCCCCACCGCCGGCTCTACCGCCCCGGACAAAGCCCCATCCCCACCACCCAGGCACACAGCACCCTCCCTTCCACACGCCGGAGCTGACACTAAGCCCCGAGCTGGGCACTGACACCCACCGGGGTGGCACAGAGCAGGCTACGCGGCCACCCGGTGCCCAGCCCGGCGCCGTACCTTTTAGCCATAGCGGATGATTTTTTGTATGGGTCGTCGTAGGCGGCGCTGCGAGGTGGAGAGAGGCGGGTGCGCTCGTATGGCGGTGCGATGGCTGCCTGTGACAGGCCCAGGTAGGAGGCCGTGGGCTGCCCCAGCTGGCTTGGCCCGTTGTAGGCGCTGCCCGGTTGGGCTCGGTAGGCAGCCGCCAGCGAGGCGGAGGAGGGCTGCTGCGCCGGGTAGGACGCCGCCATTGAGCCAGAGGGCTGCGGCCGGTACGCAGCCGTCAGTGGGGCCGACGCCTGCGCCTTGTAGGAGGCGTTGATGGCCTGGCTGCCATAAGCTGCCAGCGAGGAGCCCGCCTGGGCGCCGTAGGTGGCTGAGAGTGCGGTGACAGCAGACTGGCTGCCATAGGAGGAGGGCAGGTTGGCGGCAGGCTGTGCACCATAGGCGGCAGAGTGACCGGCAACGGGCTGAGCACCATAGGGGGCCGAGAGCGCGGGTGCTGGTTGGGCGCCGTATGAGACCGAGTGGCTGGGCACAGGCTGGTAGGCAGCAGCGGCGTGACTGGCCACCGCTTGGGCACCGTAGGAGGTGATGTGTGTGGCCACGGCCTGCACGCCATAGGAGGCAGAGAGTGTGGCACCAGGCTGTGCACCATAGGCGGCAGCGTGGCCATCTATGGGCTGCGTGCCATAGCCAGCAGCAGGCTGGGTGCTGTAGGAGGCCACATGTGTGGCCACAGCCTGGACACCATAGGAGGCAGTGGGGCCAGCGGCTGCTGGGGCACCGTAGGCAACAGCGGTGGCAGCCTGGGCGCTGTAGGAAGTGGGGTAGCCGGAGGCGGCCTGCGCCCCGTAGGAGGAGACAATGGTGGCGGACTGGACACCGTAGCCAGAGAGCTGGGAGGCGGCAGGCTGTGCGCCATAGGAGGCAGGGGCCTGGGCGCCGTAGGAGCCGAGGGAGTTGGCGGTGGGCTGCGCACCGGAGGCGCCAAGGGAGATGGAGGGCTGGGAGCGGTAGGCATTGCCCAACGAGGCAGAGGGCTGGGCGCGGTAGGAAGCAGCCTGGCCGGTGGTGGGCTGTGGGCGATAGGCCACGCCGAGGGAGGCCGAGGGCTGGGCGCGGTACGTGGCCCCCAGCGAGGCCGAGGGCTGGGCGCGGTAAGTCGCAGGCTGTGCCGTCATGGGGAGCGTCACCGCTGCGTAGCCGGCGCGTGTTGGGGAGCGCCGGAGTGGGCTGCGGTCCCTCCCGAAGTAGGAGGGGGAGACGGGCCTGGCCTGTGCCTCAAAGGCCTCGTACTTGCCGGCACCACCAGTGCCGAAGCGCTGCTGGTAATCGTACAGGGAGGAGGCGGCAGCATAGCCAGCATTGGCGGCCGAGGGGAAGGCGGTGTCGGCCGCCCGGCGCTGCTGGTCGAAGCCCTCGATCTTGGGCTGGAACTTCTCGCGGTATTCCAGGCCGATCCTCTTGGTCTTGTCGAGGCCGAGTGCGGGCGGCAGGGCCTGGCCCGCACTCTTCTTCTGGACGTTGGTGGAGAGCTCCACGTTCACTCTGCGCCCCTTCACCTCCTTCCCGTTAAGGTTTTCGATGGCAACCTTTGCATCTGCTTCGTTCTCCATGTGAACAAATGCATAGTCTGATAAAGCAGCAGACAGAGGATTATCAGTGAGAGGGGGAGAAAAGACAATTCGTTACAGGGTTGAACGCTTAAGGAGCCTCACGGGGGCCATGGTGGCTCAGCAGCGGCAGGACAGGCGCTGGGACGGGCTCCGCCGGCCCTGCTCTACTGCTCAGACAGCAGAGACAGAACCACCTTCATTTGCTTCCACCCCTCAATGAATGTGGGCACAGGCTAACGCACCCAGCCTCCTGCCCGGCAGCCCCTGAACACCCCAGCACGGCTCTGGTTTGCTCTATTTCCCCCTGTTTC
Source organism: Ara ararauna (assembly GCA_028858755.1). Taxonomy (NCBI): domain Eukaryota; kingdom Metazoa; phylum Chordata; class Aves; order Psittaciformes; family Psittacidae; genus Ara; species Ara ararauna. The sequence continues at coordinate 217,409 of CM054404.1, forward strand.
CACCTGCACCCCCACAGCTCAGCACCCTGCCCTGCAGCACCACAGCTCCTCCCTACCCATCCTCAGCACGTGGGCACCAAGAGCCCCAGGGGCTCAGCTGGGCAGTCCTGGCAGTAAGCGGAGCAAAGCCAGAGGGGGCCCCTGCCCACCAAGACATTGAGTCTCTGGCAGGAGAAAGAGAGAGGCAGAAGAGAGGCCAGAGAGGAGAAGGGGAGAGAGGCAGGGGATGAAGGAGAGGGGAGCACTTGAGCACAACCTGCAGCACTGCACCCTGGGGCGAGCGGCACAACAGGGCCTGGAAGCAGAGGTGGTGAAAGGAGATGGAGAGCGAGGCAGGAGCGGGAGAAGCGGGACCCGGAGCGGCTGTGCCAGGTCTGCGGCGGTACAGCGGATCCCCCTCTGCCCGCCCGCTGGCACAGCTCTCACCACTGCACCGTGCCCACACCAGGCCCATGGGGTTGGGGCTCAGATGCCACTACAGCAGCCAGGGGATGTCCCTGTGGCACGACGGGTCCGGGAGGCCGGCAAGGGGCTGAAGGGCGTTCCCCATGCAGCCACGGGCCAGGAGTCACCATAACTGGCACCGCCAGTGATAGCGTATGGCCAGGAGGCTGCCATACGGCTCAGCCAGGGCAGCCCAACCACAGGAACGAAGCAAACCCCATCCTGGCACCTCAATCTCTGGCTAAACATCAGCACCGCTTCCCCCACCTCCTGCACGTCCCCCTCTGCTCCTCTGCCATCCCGCCGCTCCCTGGCTCCCATCCCACATCCACGTATCCCGCTCCGGCAGCATCAGGAAGGGACATCTTCTCCCTCCACCCCCAGCCCTCTCTGGGGAAACCCCACAAATCAGCCACTGGCCAAGGGGATGCCAGAAACTGTTGGCCCCGGTTTGGGGCAGTTTCTGATGGGCTCCGTTGAGAAGCTGTGACCTGGGACGAGAGAGCAGAGGCAACAACATCACCCTCCCGCAAGGAGGAGCCGGCGGGGACAGGGACCTCGGGGGTGACACCGTCCCCCCGAGCACTCGGTGCTGGGGGGTCCCAGACCCGCGGTTTCACAGCGTGTTCTCTGTGTGCTTTGGCTCTCCCACCTCTACGGATGGGAAAGCGACTGCTCCACGTGGGAGCGCGTTTGTGGAGGTGCAGCTGCGGTGGGAACAGCCGCGCAGGCAGCAGCGGGCAGGGGGTTAACCCCGCCCGGGCGGCGATGATGGAGGCCGCGGCCTGGCTGGAGCGAGCGCACCAGGGGGGTTTAATGGGGCAGGGATCGGACGTGGGCAGCCCACAAGGGCTCGCCCGGCTCCGGCTGGGGCCGGGGGGGTCGGCAGGAGGCCCCCGCCCCCCGCTCCGTGCATGGCGCCGCCGCCAGATCGCGCCGGGAGCAGACGGAACACGGGTCACCCGAGCCGAGAGCGGGGCCGGAGCGGCTCCGAGCACGGAGGAGAGCGGCGAGGGCTGCCCCGAGGGGGGGCGAACGGGGCTGGAGTGTGCGGAGCCCCGTCCGCGGCGGCGGGTCCGGTACCTTTCACCACGTCGCACTCGACCACGGTGCCGTACTGCTGGAAGAGCGAGCGCAGCTCGCCGCTGGTGCAGGCGGCAGACACGTTCCCCACGAAGATCTTGCAGGTGTTGGTGGGCCGGGGCCGGGAGGGCTCCACCACGATGCGGCGGCCGTGCAGTTGGTGCCCGTTGAGCTGGGAGATGGCGCGGGCCGCCGCCGCCTCATCACGGAGGTGCACGAACGCGAACTGTTTCATGAGGGCGATGCCGAGCACGGGCCCGGCGGTGCCGGCGAACAGCTCGCTCAGCTCCTCCGCCGTCGCCTCCTCGGGGACGTTGCCCACGAAGAGCTTCACGCCGGGGCGCATTGCGGCGGCGGCGGCCGAGGGCAGCGGAGCGGAACCGAGCGGCGGCCGCACAAAATGGCGGCGTCTCCTCAGCGCCGAGCGGGAGGTGCAGTGGGCTGCGCGCCTTCGGCATTGCGCATGCGCGAACACCCCCTCCCCTGAGCAACTCCACTAGCCACGCCCCCTTGGATTGCCCCTTGGTTTGGCCACGCCCCCTCTTAAAGGGGCCGCGGGGAGCGCAGCCCCATCCCGCCCCCCCCCCCAAAGCCGCGGAGGATGCAGAGCCGGAGCGCGTTTATTGATGGCCGGGGGCTGCTCCTACAGGTGGGGGGCCGGGGATGCCGTGGGGCTGGGGGTTGCCATGGGGCTGGGGGATGCCGTGGGGCCGGGGGATGCCGTGGGGCCGGGGGATGCCGTGGGGCTGGGGGTTGCCATGGGGCTGGGGGATGCCGTGGGGCCGGGGGATGCCGTGGGGCCGGGGGATGCCGTGGGGCTGGGGGTTGCCATGGGGCTGGGGGATGCCGTGGGGGCCGTCGTGGTCCGGTCCCGCTCCTCCCAGAGGGTGAGGCCGTCGCAGGAGCAGACCCGTTTGGGGTTCTGGAAGAGCCCGGCTGCGCGGGCCACGACGCCGCAGGCCAGCCTGGGGGGACACACACACACACGGGTCACGGGAGGCGAGGGCGTGAGCAGCCCCCCCGCACCCCTCCCCAAGTCCCCCCCGAAGCACTTACCCCGGCCCCGAGTTCCCCGTCACCCGGGAGAGCGGGTGGGAGCCCCGGCCCAGGTCGTCCTCGCCCGCGTCCACCACCACCGAGCGCCCGATGATGTCCCAGACCTGGCAGGAACCCCCCCCAGAGCCGTGGGGATGGGGATGGACCCCCTCGCCACAGCTGTGGGGCACAGCCCAACACCCCCCCAGCCACAGAACTGGGGTCAGACCCCACACACAGCCATAGGGAGCAGTCTGCGTCCCCACCAGTGCCGTGGGTGCCTCTGTGTGTCCCCCCCCCTACCTTCAGGCGCGAATCCTCCATGCGGAAGCTGGCTCTGCCCTCAGCATCAGCCCAGATGTTCCCCAGGTCCCCGACGTGCTGCAGTGGGGCGAGGGGCGGTATTAGGGGGGCTCAGGGGGTGTCCGGGAGCCCCCCATAACCCCACGGCTGCTGGCTCACCCGCTGCTGGTCCTGGGGTCCCCCGTGGTGCTCCCCATCAGGGTTAAAGTGCCCCCCGCAGCTGCGAAGAGAGCAGACACGGGGTGAACCCCGGGTGCCAGCACCCTCAAAGGGGGGGGGGGGGTTGTCCGCGTGCCCCCCCGCCGCTGCCGTACCTGTCACAGGGCTGCGAGAGGTCCCCGAACTCATGGACGTGGAGCCCGTGGGGGCCCGGCGGGAGCCCATCGACGGCTCCATCCACCAGGCACCGCGTGGGGGACACCTGCAGGAACCGCACCAGACCCCACACGGCGCCGGGGCCGGAGAGCGCGGCCACCGCCGCCCCCAGGCTCACTGTGGGGGGAAACATCAGCGCCCAAACCCCCCCCCCCCAGTGCCCCCCTCCAACGCCCCCGAACCCGCACTCACCGCCCTCGGAGCCCCCCATTCCCTTCAGCACCGCGCGGCGCCCCGAGCGCTCCAGCAGCTCCCGCACCCGCTCCGCAGCCACCGTGGTCTCCACCAGCACCGACTGCGCCTCCGGCCGCAGCTCCAGCAGCCGCACGCCTGCGGGGGGAGCGGGTGACGGGGGAGGCACCGGCGCGGGGCCGAGGGGAGGACCCGCACTGCGGGGGGGGGACACGGGAGCTCACCGGGGGCTCCCTCCAGCGCTGCCCGCACGGCGTCTGCACAGCTCCGGCACCGCATCTGCACCGCGAACTCCAACTGCGGGATGGGGGTCAGCGCCCGTGAGGGGGCTCCGCACCCCCAGAACTGCGCTGCGAGGGGTCCTGCACCCCCTGAACTGCTGTAACCGGGGCTCTGCACCCCCAAAACTGCGCTGCGAGGGGTCCTGCACCCCCTGAACTGCTGTAACCGAGGCTCTGCACCCCCAAAACTGCGCTGCGAGGGGTCCTGCACCCCCTGAACTGCTGTAACCGGGGCTCTGCACCCCCAAAACTGCGCTGAGAGGGGTCCTGCACCCCCTGAACTGCTGTAACCGGGGCTCTGCACCTCCTGAACTGCTGTAACCGGGGCTCTGCACCCCCAAAACTGCGCTGCGAGGGGTCCTGCACCCCTTGAACTGCTGTAACCGGGGCTCCGCACCCCCAAAACTGCGCTGAGAGGGGTCCTGCACCCCATGAACTGCTGTAACCGGGGCTCTGCACCTCCTGAACTGCTGTAACCGGGGCTCTGCACCCCCAAAACTGCGCTGCGAGGGGTCCTGCACCCCCAAAACTGCTGTAACCGAGGCTCTGCACCTCCTGAACTGCTGTAACCGGGGCTCTGCACCCCCAAAACTGCGCGGCGGGGGGTCCTGCACCCTCAAAACTGCTGTAACCGAGGCTCTGCACCTCCTGAACTGCTGTAACTGGGGCTCTGTACCCCCAAAACTGCTGTAACCGGGGCTCTGCACCTCCTGAACTGCTGTAACCGGGGCTCTGTACCCCCAAAACTGCACTGCGAGGGGTCCTGCACCCCCAAAACTGCTGTAACTGAGGCTCTGCACCTCCTGAACTGCTGTAACCGGGGCTCCACACCCCGAAAACTGCGCGGCGGGGGGCTCTGCACCCCCAAAACTGCTGTAACCGGGGCTCTGCACCCCCAAAAGTGCCCTGAAAGGGGCTCTGCACCTCCTGAACTGCTGTAACTGCGGCTCTGCACCCCCAAAACTGCCCTGCGAGGGGCTCTGCACCCCCAATACTGCTGTAACCGGGGTTCTGCACCCCCAAAACTGCACTGCGAGGGGTCCTGCACCCCCTGAACTGCTGTAACTGGGGCTCTGCACCCCCAAAACTGCACTGCGAGGGGCTATGCACCCCCTGAACTGCTGTAACCGGGGCTCTGCACCCCCTGAACTGCTGTAACCGGGGCGCCGCACCCCCAAAACTGCCTTGCAAGAGGCTCTGCACCCCCAATACTGCTGTAACCGGGGTTCCACACCCCCAAAACTGCTCTGCGAGGGGTCCTGCACCCCCTGAACTGCTGTAACCGGGGCTCTGCACCCCTAAAACTGTTGTGACCGGGCCTCTGCACCCCTAAAAGTGCTGCGCAAGAGGCTCTGTATCCCCAAAACTGCTGCAACCGGGGCTTTGCACCCCCTGAACTCCCCTGAAAGGGGTCCTGCACCCCTTGAACTGCTGTAACCGGGGTCTGCACCCCTAAAACTGCTGTGCAAGGGGCGCTGCACTCCCAAAACTGCTGTGCAAGGGGCGCTGCACCCCCTAAACTGCCCTGCGAGGGGCTCTGCACCCCAAAACCGCTGCGCAAGAGGCTCTGCACCCCCACAGCTCCCGTAACCGGGGCTCTGCCCCCCAGACCCCGTGGCCCCGAAGCTGCTCCCCCAGACCCGGCTCCGGGGCCCCGCACCCCCGGAGCGGCTCTCACCCGGCAGCTGCTCCCGTTCGCTCCCGGTTCCGCCATGGCCGCGGACTCTGCCCCCGGAACCACTCGCGAGGCCGCTGGGGCGCCCGGACCGCCGCGGATGGGGACCGGAAGCGGGCTCGTTGAAAGGGGGAGGGATTTGTCGCTAGCACCACTTCCGGCGTGCCGTCTCCATGGCAACAGCGCGGTAGCGGCGGAGCCACACCGAGACCCGGGGCGGGGGTTTGGGGGCGCGGGGGGGGGACACGAACGAAGGGGTCCCCATAGGGGGGTGCGGAGCGCTTTGCGGGCGCTGTCCCGCACCCGTCTGCCCGCGCAGGGACCCCCGGAGCCCCCCCCTCCCCCCCCCGCGGAGCCCCGGACCCCGCGGCCGCACCGAGCGCTGCCCGAGCACAGCGGGGACCCGGTGCCCCCCCCGGACCCGCGGACGGGAGCGGACCCGGAGCAGCGGAGGAGGGCGAGCGGCACCGGGCCCGACCCTCTCGGCGTGCGGGAGCTGTACCGGGAGCTGAGCACGGCCCTTCGCAGCGAGCGGCTGCGGTTCCAGCACGAGGCTCCGCTTGAACCGGCAGCGACCGCCGCGGATCCGCTGCCCCCGGGGGACACCGGCGGTGAGGCCCCGCGGCACACGGAGCCCCGGCGGCGGCAGCAGCCCCGGGCTCCTCATCGGTCATTACCTCGAGTTCGTCACCGGCACCGACTTTCTCAGCTCTGTTTTCCACCGGCGCGGGGAGGAGAGGGCGGCGGGAGCCACGGAGCCGCACCGGGAGGCGGCACCGGCATCCATGGAGCCGTGTGGGAAGGGGCTGTGGCAGCCGCAGAGCCGCCTGCACCGGCTCCGGGCCATGCGGGGCGTCCCGGCTGCCGGTGGCGGTGAAGCACAGCACCGGCTGCATGCGGCGCTGGGGGCTTGGGAAGCGGCAGCCGATGGGGTCCTGCGAGGGAGCTGCTGCTGATGGCACAGCCGGAGGAGCGCGGCTCCCACCCCGGGAGCTGCCTCCGCCGCGGGCGCGCTGCGAGGAGCGGTGCGCGGAGGCGTTCCGGTACCTACGGGAGGGCTTCGGGGACGTCCTTAGGGTGAGAAGACGCGGCGGGACGCGGTGGAGATGCTTTACCGACTGCCGGCGCCGCTGCTCCCCGGGGCTGCCCTGGGGGAGCCCCGCAGCGTCCCCCCCGCCCGGCGGGTGTGAAGTGCCGGGGTGTCAATAAAGCACAGGAGGGGGTGGCGTGCGGTGTCCCCCTCTTTTGGGGGTCCCAAACCCCCAGTCCAGGCACAACTGCTGCAAAAATACGTTTATTCACCCCGAAAAGAGTGTGAAGGGGGGGGGGGAAGGAGAGGTCAGAGCTGAACGGGGGGCACTGGGGGGCACAGCAGCTCCTGGAGGGACAGGGACCCCCCTTTTTGTCCTTGTTGGGGACAAAGGGCCCCCCCTCACAGCAAATAGGGAGACCCCCCTTCTTGTAGGGAGTGCAGATGCCCCCTCATGGCACAAAAGGGGAGCCCCTTCTTGCTGGGAATGGGGGTAATCTCCCCTCAGCAAAGGAGGAGAAAGGGGACCCCCCCTTTGGCCTTGTAGGGAATGGGGGGACACCCCTCATAGCAAACAGGAGAACCCCCATCCTTGCAAGGAATGGGTACACCCCTCTCCTAGCAGGGGATGGAGACCTCCCCATGCAGGGGCTGCCCCCCACTCTCACGTCCCCCAAAACCAGTGGCCAACACAAAGCCAGGGTCAGGTGTCCCCAAGAGGGACAGAGCACCCCCCCAGTCTTATGGGGTGGATCTCAGCCGAGCCCGTCCTTGACCTGCTGCACGATGCGTGCCCGCACGGCCCGGGCCTCGCTGGAGATGTGCCCTGGGGGCGCCGGCAGCGGCAGCTCGGGCTCGGTTTCGGGGGGGGAGCTCCCCTCGGGCAGCTCCAGGGGCATGTGCCTGCGCAGGGCGATGTTGTGCAGGATGCAGCAAGCCAAGAAGATCTGACAGACTTTCTGGGGCGCGTATTGCAGGCACCCCCTGCCCTTGTCCAGGCAGCGGAACCGCAGCCGCAGCAGCGCCAGGGTCCGGCGCAGCGCTGCCAGCGCCTGGTGATGCAGCGCGTTATAGCGCTCCTCGGCCGCGCCGCGGGGCGCAGCGATCGGGGTCATCAGCCACGGCTTCAGCGGGTAGCTCCGGTCACCTGCGGGGGGACGCGGGGCTCAGAGGGGTGAGGGGCTGTGGGACATGTTGGGGGCACGCTCGCCGCTGGGGTTTGGGGGTGCTCTGGGTCTGAGGCTTGCGCCCTGACCTACGGGGCACCCCCCAGACCCTCAGGTCACCCCTGAGACGTCCCCAGGTCATCCCCAAACACTCAGGTCTCAACTGAGACCCCTGGGTCACCCCCAAACCCTCTGGTGGTCCCCAGACCCATAGGGCTCCCCCAGACTTCTGGGTCTCACCCAGAGCTGCAAATCACCCCCCAGGCACCTGCAGACACCCCAGATCATCCCTGAGACCCTCCGGCATCCCCCAGATCCCCTGACCACCCCCTTGCCCCACACCTCACCCAGCAGCCAGGCGCCATCAGGCCGAGCCCCCTCCAGCAGCCGAGCCAAGGCCGAATTCTCCAGGACGGCGGCGTTGGGGCAAGAACCAGGGAATTTGGCCACCACGTTGGTGATGGTGCCGGCGGCGTCGCACACCACCTGCATGTTCATGGAGTGGTAGTTGCCGGCGTTGCGGTACGCGGGCTCGTTCTCGGAGGGCGCCCGCAGCGCCACGTGCATGCTGCCCACCAGGCCCAGCACCCCGGGGAAGGCGCCGGCAGCCGTGCCGGTGCGCGCGGGCGTCGGGAAGGTGATGTACCGCGCCGCCCGCCGCTGCAGGGCCTCCAGGAACTGCGCCAGGCAGTTGGACATGGCCGACTGGCTGATGCCGGTGCTGTCGCGCGTGGCCGTCTGGAAGGAGCCGGACGCCAGGAAGGTGAGGGCGGACGTCACCTTGACGGCCACCGGCAGCGCGTGGCTGCGGCCCGTCAGGCTCTCCAGGTCGGTGCCCAGCTCACGGCACAGCCCGGCGATGGCGGCCTTGTCCAGCCGGTACCGCCGCAGCACCTGCTCCTCGCTCAGGTCCAGGAAGGAGCAGCGCGCCCGGTACACGCGGTGCTCGGGGTAGAACCGGCGGCGGCGGCCGCGCTTGCGGCGGGGGGATGGGGCCAGGACGGACCCCCCCACGGGAGCGGACGGCGCCGCCTCCCCCGCCCCGGAGCTGCGCTCCCGCACCCGGCGCAGCAGCAGCACCGAGTCCGACATGGCCCGGGGCGGGGAGGAGGCGGGAGGGCGGGGCTAAAGGAGGAGGGGAGGGGCTAAAGGAGGAGGGGAGGGGCTAAAGGAGATGGGGAGGGGCTAAAAGAGATGGGGGGGCTAAAGGAGATGGGGAGGGGCTAAAGGGGATGGGGAGGGGCTAAAGGAAGAGGGGCGGGGCTAAAGGAGATGGGGAGGGGCTAAAGGGGATGGGGAGGGGCTAAAGGAAGAGGGGCGGGGCTAAAGGCTGCGAAGGAAAGAGGCGTGGCTCAAGGTGGGCGTGGTCATGGAAGGGGTGTGGCCTCGGGTAAAGGGGCGGAGCTTGGGGAGGGGCGGGGCCTCTCGGCGAGGAAGGCCGCGATGGAAGGGGCGGGGCGGGGCCCGCTCGGTCCGGGCCCGGTCCCGGTCGCCCCCCGCAGCGGCGGTGCGCGGGTCCCGGTACGTGCGGGCGGTTCCCGGTGCCCTCCCCCCCCGGCCCCGGCGCCGCTGAACTCCGCTCCTCCGCAGCGGCCGCTCCGACCCCGCCGGGCTCCGCGGCACAACCAGGCCGCAGCCCCGCCCCCCGGCCGCGATTGGCCACCGCCGCCGTCACGTGCTCGGAAAAAGCCCCGCCTCCGGCGCGCCGAGGCGCGCGCGCCGACAGCGACGTCATCCGGCGCGGCATCCCCGCGGCTCCCCTTTGCGGCTCGGCCAATCGCATGGCGCTATCCGAACCGTCTCCGCCAATCAGCGCGCGAGGTGGGCGGGACGAAGGGAGGAGGCGGAGCCGCCGCCGTCGCCATTTTCGTCGCCGTCACCGTCCCGCGGAGAGGGAGAGCGGTGAGGGGGGGGGAGGGGAACGGGAGGGGGGGAGGGGGGAGCGGGAGGGGGAGGGGGGGAGGGGAGCGGGAAAGGGGGGGGAGGGGGGAGCGGGGGGGAGGGGAACGGCGGGGGGGGAGGGGGGAGCGGGAGGGGGGAGGGGGAGCGGGAGGGGGGGAGCGGCGGGGGGGGGGAGGGGAACGGGAGGGGGGGAGGGGGGAGCGGGACTGGGGACGGGAGGGGGAGCGGGAGGTAGGGGGGAGGGGAGCAGGGGGCGTCCGTGGGCGCCTTCGTGGTCCCGGGCAGCAGAGGGTCCCCGCCCGCACGGAGCGGTACCGGGGCGGGGGGGGCCGCGCACAGAGCGGCACTGACCGCCCCCCGCCCCCCCCCCAGGCTGTTCGAGATGGTGAAGCTGTTCATCGGGAACCTGCCGCGGGAGGCGACGGAGCAGGAGATCCGCTCCCTGTTCGAGCAGTACGGGAAGGTGCTGGAGTGCGACATCATCAAGAACTACGGCTTCGTGCACATCGAGGACAAGACGGCGGCCGAGGACGCCATCCGCAACCTGCACCACCACAAGCTGCACGGCGTCTGCATCAACGTGGAGGCCAGCAAGAACAAGAGCAAGGCCTCCACCAAGCTGCACGTGGGCAACATCAGCCCCGCCTGCACCAACCTGGAGCTGCGCGCCAAGTTCGAGGAGTACGGCCCCGTCATCGAGTGCGACATCGTCAAGGATTACGCCTTCGTGCACATGGAGCGGGCGGAGGACGCGGTGGAGGCCATCCGCGGGCTGGACAACACCGAGTTCCAAGGTGATCCGCAGCCCTGGGCTGGGATGGGGAGCGCCGGGCTGAGCCCGGAGGAAGCGGAGTCGGGGAGGAGCGGAGGGTGCAGGGGGAGCTCCCGCTCCGGTGTTGCTCCTCGAGGGGTCTCCATGGATGCGGAGCCGGATCCGCGCCGCCGCTCACCGGGGGGGCTTTTTGCGTGCGGTGCGTGATGCCGTGAGGGGAAACGGCTCCGGGCGGGCGAGCGTCCGATGTGCGGCTTCAGAGAGAGCCATGTCCCGACCCCGGCGCTCCCGGTGCCGCCGCGCAGCTCCGTGCGTTCGAGGTGTCCCCGGGACTGTGTCCTGGGGCTCCGCAGCGCTGTGTGTTGTAGGGAAATGAGGAGATTTGCCCGCAAAAGGGCAGCTTTGGCGCCAGCTCCGTGCCTGGGGCCTTGTGGTAGAGCCATAACCTGCGGGGTTGTTTGTGCCGCCAGCAGGCTGGGAATGTGGGGCGGGAAAACTGGGAGAGAGGGAAAACCGGAGCCAGGGAAGCGCAGGCAGGCGCCGGTGCCGGGCTGGCAGCGCCCAGCGGTGCTGTATCGGTGTGTTCTGTGTCCGGGTGCTGCCGGAGCGGCTCTTGGTGGTGTCTGGAACCGCGGTGATCCCCTGGATGGGGTTCCCTCCCTGCCCGCAGCGGCGCTGGGGCTCCCGGGGCGCGGCGCTGCCCGGTGCTCGGGGTAACCGGAGCCTCTCCCCCTCTCGCGTCTCTCTCCTCAAGGCAAGCGGATGCGCGTGCAGTTGTCCACCAGCCGGCTGCGGACGGCGCCCGGGATGGGAGACAAGAGCGGCTGCTACCGCTGCGGGAAGGAAGGGCACTGGTCTAAGGAGTGCCCGGTAGATCGCCCGGGGCAAGTGGCGGACTTTGCCGAGGCCTATAACGAGCAGTACGGAGCCGTGCGCACTCCCTACACCGCGGGCTATGGGGAGACCGTGTATTACGATGAGGCGTACGGCGGGATGGCCGACTACTACAAGCGCTACCGCGTCCGCTCCTACGCCACGGCCTCTGCGTACGACGCCTACGCGGAGCAGACCATGGCCCAGTACTCCCAGTACGCCCAGTACTCCCAGGTCCAGTCCTCGGCCATGGCCGCCACCACAGCCATGGCCAGTCGCATCCCCACCACCTTAGACGCGTACGATAGAGCTCTGCTGCCGACCCCGAGCGCGGCGGCCGCCGTCGCCGCCGCCGCCACCGCCGCCGCGGCGGCCGCCTCCTCCACCTATTACACCCGGGATAGGAGCCCCCTGCGCCGCACGGCCGCCGCGGCCACCACCGTCGGAGAGGCGTACACGTACGAGCGTGGGCAGCTGTCGCCGGTCTCCTCGGTGGCCCGGGCCTCCCTCTACGACCTGCAGCGGTTCGAGCGGGACCCATATGGGGAGCGAGCGCGGTACTCTGCCTTTTGAGCCATAGGTGAGCGCCGCCGGAGCCCCGGTGCTACCGACGGCAGAGCTCGGCTCCTACCCGCTGCCGCGGCGTTCACCGGGGACGCTCGGCGCATACCGGGCACCGCGGCGGCCGTCAGCGCCTGTCCGGTTCCGTGCTGGTGCTGGCGGGTAACGGCTCTTCCCCCGGCAGGAGGCACCGCCGCGGTGGAGCACCGCGGAGCGCTGGGGAAGCGCCGCTGCTGCCGGAGCCCCCCCCCCTCCCTGGGACGCCGCCGCGTCAGGTCAGACGTGCCCCGGGCCGCCGCCGCCGTCACCGCCGCCGCCGCGCTCCCTCTCCCGTCACCGGGGCCGCGGGGGGGGGAGAACGCGGACCCCCCCCCCCTCCTCTCGCACCGGAGCGGGCGCCGTCGCCACCGTCACCGCCGCGTCCCCGTCTGTCCGACCGTTCCGCCCCCCCCAGCACCGCCGGCGGCCCCGGCCCCCTCTCACCTCTCTGCTCTCTTCCAGGTCCGGCGGCCTCGGACGGAGCCCGTGAGCCCCCTTTTTGTACGGAGCTTCCCCCTCACCCCCCCCGGGGCTCTGCTGCCCCTTCCCTATGGATTGGGACCCCCCCTCCCCCCCCTTTCCCTCCAGGGGGGTCCCCCCTCACCCTTTTCCCCCCATTTTCCAGCAAAATAAAGGTTTTCACTCTCCTCTTCCGCTTCGTCCTTTGGGGGGGGGGTGGGGGGGGGTCACCTCAGGACGCGGCTTATGCCTGGCCCCCCCCCTCAATGCGGAACCATCGCGCACGCTCGCGGGAGCCGCTCGGCCCCGTTTCGGTCTCGGACCCTTTTTGGCTCCCGCGCTTTGTGTTTTGTTCCCACCCGGACTCTCGTTGCCAGCCGGGCTCCTGCGTCGTGACGTCAGTTCCGGCGCGTCGCCGTCTCCTCAGCGACCCATGGCGCTGAACGCGGGTGCGGGCGCCGCGACCGCGACCCCCCCGGGACCCCTCCGGGAACCCCCCCGGACGCCCCCTCCCCCCGGGACCCCCCCCCCGGGATCCCCCCCCGGGACCACCCCTCCCGCGGACCCCCCCGCTCCCGGACCCCCCCCGGGACACCGCCCCCCAGAGACACCCCCGGACCCCCCCACAGGACCCCCCTTCGGGACCCCCCCCGGGTCCTCCCCGCTCCCGGACCCTCCCTGGGACATCCCCGGGAACCCCCCCGGGACACCCCCCGGAATCCCCCCTCCGGGGACAACCCCGGACCCCCCCCGGGACCCCTACGCTCCCGGACCCCCCCCCCCCCCGGGACACCCCCGAGACTTCCCTGTTCCCCGTCCCCTCCCGGACCCCCCCTTCCCGGTTCCCCGTCCCCCCCTCCGGGACCCCCCCTTTCCCGTCCCCCCCCCCATTGTCTCCGGTAATCGGTTTCCCCCCTTCCCGCGTCCCGCAGGCGCGGAGCCGGCCCCGGCCGCGGCGGAGCTGGAGGCCCGGCGGGAGCGGCAGGAATGGGTCAGCCGCGCCATGGGGCAGCTGCTGCTGCGGGGGTACCGCATGCTGGGCCGGTGCTGCCCCCAGTGCGGGGTGCGCGATGGGGTGAACGGGGGGGGCCGGGGGGTGTGGGGCTGAGAGCAGGGTTATGGGGTGGGAACGGAACCTGTGGGGATGGGTTCGGGGTTATGGGGATGGGTTTGGGGTTATGGGGATGGGTTCGGGGCCGTGGGGATGGGTTCGGGGCCGTGGGGATGGGTTCGGGGTTATGGGGATGGGTTCGGGGCTGTGGGGATGGGTTCGGGGCTGTGGGGATGGGTTCGGGGTTGTGGGGATGGGTTCGGGGTTATGCGGATGGGTTTGGGGCCGTGGGGATGGGTTTGGGGTTGTGGGGATGGGTTTGGGGCCGTGGGGATGGGTTTGGGGTTGTGGGGATGGGTTTGGGGCTGTGGGGATGGGTTTGGGGCCGTGGGGATGGGTTTGGGGCCGTGGGGATGGGTTCGGGGTTATGGGGATGGGTTCGGGGCCGTGGGGATGGGTTCGGGGCCGTGGGGATGGGTTCGGGGCCGTGGGGATGGGTTCGGGGTTATGCGGATGGGTTCGGGGTTATGGGGATGGGTTTGGGGCCGTGGGGATGGGTTTGGGGTTGTGGGGATGGGTTCGGGGCTGTGGGATGGGTTTGGGGTTGTGGGGATGGGTTTGGGGTTGTGGGGATGGGTTCGGGGTTATGGGGATGGGTTCGGGGCCGTGGGGATGGGTTCGGGGCTGTGGGGATGGGTTCGGGGCCGTGGGGATGGGTTCGGGGCTGTGGGGCAGGACTGTGGTTGGAGCTGTGGGGTGGGTCCATGGTTATGGGGCTGCTGAGGCTGTACTGTTGCCCTCCCCTGCCATGTCCCCTCTTCCACCCCCCTGCAGACCATCCTGCTGCAGGACAAGGACCAGAAGCTCTACTGCGTGTCCTGCCAGGACCTGGACTTCGAGGGCAGCCCTGGTAGGGCTGGGAATGGGGCTGGGAATGGGGCTGATGGAGCCAGGGATGGGGGTGGGAGGCTGGGAATGGGGCTGGGAATGGGGCTGATGGAGCCAGGGATGGGGATGGGAGGCTGGGAATGGGGCTGGGAATGGGGCTGATGGAGCCAGGGATGGGGATGGGAGGCTGGGAATGGGGCTGGGAATGGGGCTGATGGAGCCAGGGATGGGGATGGGGGGCTGGGAATGGGGGGGTTGGGGGGCTGGGAATTGAGCTGGGAATGGAGCTGGAAATGAGCATGGGCTGGGAGTGAGGCTGATGGGGCTGAGGATGGGGATGGGAGGCTGAGAAAGAGGGGGTCGGGATGCTGGGAATGGAGCTGGGGACGGGGCAGGGAATGATGGGTTGGGAATAGGCTGCTTTGGACAGGATTGAGGGCACCGGGAGCGGTGCTGGGCCCAAGGCGGGGGGGGGATCTCACCCTTCCCTCCCTCCCTCCCGCAGCCCCCGCACCCACCACCGCCTCATCCCCGCCCGCCCCGCACCCCCCCCCCGAGCGCTGCGAGGGCTCCGCCATGGGGTCCCGGGGGGCCCCCCCCGAGGTGGCGGCGGCGCGCGCGGCGGTGCTGGACAAGTTGGGCTGGGCCGCCCGGGAGCTGCCCCGCACCGCATCCACCGAGGGCAGCGCTCAGCTCTGCGCCCTGGTGCGCGCCTGCGCCGAGGCGCTGGGGGGGCTGCAGGCGCTCGCCCCCCCCGGCAGCCCCCCATAAACGCTCTGACGACCGCAGCCGCCTGCCCCGCATCCCGCGCCTCTTTGGGGGGGGGGTTTGGGGGTGCTGTGGGATGGAGATACGGCCCAGAGGCGGCTCTATAGCCCTGGAAGGAGAATATATGGCCCGGGGGGGGTGCGCTGTGTTTAAAGCCCTTATATATGTGGCCGGGGGGGGGCAAATATAGAGCCCAAAGCAGGGAGTTTATGGCCCTTGGAGGCAGATACATGGCCGGGGGGGGTGTGTGTGTGGCTGTATGGCCCGGGGGGGGGGTATGGGCAAAGCAGTTACATACAGGGCCCGATGGGGGCTGTATGGCCCAATGGGGCTGTATGGCCCAAGGGGGGGCGGGTCTATGGCCCGGGGGGGGGGGGGGGGGGGGAAGCTCCTCCCGCCCTGCTCCGGCTCCAGTTTCCTGCCCGGGCGGGGCCGGGCCGCGCCCAGCGCGGGGGGGGTTGGGGGGGGCCGGTCCCGTTCTGTCGGTCCCGGAGCCGGGTTGGGGGGGGGTGGGGGGGGCAGCCCCGGAGCTGTCGGCAGCGGGACCCGAACCCGCGGCGCTGCGGGGGGGTGGTGGAGGGGGGGGGGCCATGGGGTCGGTGTGGAAGCGGCTGCAGCGTGCGGGGAAGCGCGCGGCCAAAGTGCGGTTCGTGGCGACCTTCGAGGAGCTGCTGGTGGAGGGGGGCAGGAGCTGGTGAGACCCAACCCCCCCGCGCCCCCCCGGCACCCCAAAACCCCCCCTCGGAACCCACGAACCTGCGGGACCCCCCCAAACCTTGCGGGACCTTCCCGGAACCCCCCCCATGGACCCGACCCCCCCCAGGCCCCGGATACACCCGGACCCCCCCCCCCCCGGATCCCCGAAAACGCGCGGGATGTTCCAGGGACACCACCCCCCCGCCCCCCCCCCCCCGCTCCCCTCCCTATGGGGGTTTCCCTATTGGAGGGGGGGTCCTTGGGGGGGTGACACGGGGGCTCCGCCCCCCCCCTTCCCCGGTCCCGCCCCCCCCCCCTCAGCCGCGCTCCCGCTTTCGTTTTGAGTTAAAAATGTCCATAAATGGGGCCGGGAAACGGCGGCTCCGGGGCTAAAAATAGACCCCGGCCCCCCCCGTTCCCCCCCCGCAGGGGGTATCCGGTTTCCCCCCCCCCCGGGGCACCCGCACCTGCTTTGGGGGGGGGGAGTCTCGTGCCCCATGGGGTGCCCCCCTCCCCCGTGGGGCGCGGCCCCAGAGGAGCTGGAGCAACGTGGGGTGACTCATGGGGGGGGCAGGGCCGGGGGGGGGGCGGCTACAGGGGGGTAGTGGGGTCTCTGTAGCACAATGGGGCTGTTACAGGGGCAGCTATGGGGCTGCGGGGGAGTCAGTATAGGGGTGCAATGAGCTTTATATAGGGGCAGCTATAGGGCTGCTATAGAGGCACGAGAGGATCACTATAGGGGTGCAATGAGCTTTATATAGGGGCAGCTATAGGGCTGCTATAGAGGTACAAGAGGGTCAGTATAGGGGTGCAGTGGGGTCTGTATAGGGGCAGCTATAGGGCTGCTATAGAGGTACAAGAGGGTCAGTATAGGGGCAGCTAAAGAGGCTGAAAGGGGGACAGTATTGGGGTGCAGTGTAATGGTGCCATGGGCTCTGTGTAGGGGCTGCCCTACGGTTGTAAAGGGGTCAATATAGGGGCACAGTGGGGCACCTTCGTGGCGAAAGGCTGCAAAGGGGTCTCTATAGGGGCTGCTATAGGGGCTGCTATAGGGGCTGCAATGAGCCCTATAGGGGCTGCAATGAGCCCTATAGGGGCTGCTATAGGGGCTGCTATAGGGGCTGCGATGAGCCCTATAGGGGCTGCTATAGGGGCTGCAATGAGCCCTATAGGGGCTGCTATAGGGGCTGCAATGAGCCCTATAGGGGCTGCTATAGGGGCTGCTATAGGGGCTGCGATGAGCCCTATAGGGGCTGCTATAGGGGCTGCAATGAGCCCTATAGGGGCTGCTATAGGGGCTGCAATGAGCCCTATAGGGGCTGCTATAGGGGCTGCTATAGGGGCTGCAATGAGCCCTATAGGGGCTGCTATAGGGGCTGCTATAGGGGCTGCAATGAGCCCTATAGGGGCTACCGGGGCCGTTATGGAGCCGTTGCCGTTATCTATGGGGCGGCCCCACAGCCCCACCCCGCACCCCCGGGGCAGGAGGAGCCGCCCCACACCCTGCGGGGGGACTGGGGGTGCCTCATGGGGCCGGGGGGGTCCCCCCATCCCTGACCCCCTCTGCCCCCCCCCAGGCAGCCCGACAAGCTCACGGTGGTCTGGACCAGGCGCAACCGGAGGGTCTGCTCCAAGGTGGGCTGGGGGGGGGTCGGGGGGATCCCGTGGGGTTGGGGCTTCCCTAAGGATCCATGGGGCTGAGTGATCAGTGGGGCGGGGGGGAGGGGGTGTGACTGGGGGGGGGGTCCATAGGGGTTCAGGGGGGTTTATGGGGGGGGTTGGGGTCTGACGGGGGGTGCAGCCCCACAGCTGGCAGCCGGGCATCGAGAACCCGTACCGGGGCATGGTCGTCTGGGTGGTCCCTGAGAGCATCGAGGTGGTCGTCACCCTCTACCGGGTGCGTGCGTGTGTCCCCCCCCCCCGTGTCCCCTCCCCTGGGGTCCCCACTCGTGTCCCCCCCCTCACCGTGTGCTCATGGGACCCCCCCCAGGACCCCCACGCCACCACCTACGATGACAAAGAGTGGAGCTTCCTCATCGAGAACGTGAGTGGGGGGAGCCCGGGTTGGGTCCCCATGGGGGGGGCTGGGGTCAGTGTGGGGGTCGCTTGGGGGAGGGGAGTCTTTTTGGGGCTCCCCTGGGGGACATGGGGGGGGTCCCATCATAGATAGGGGACCCTTGAGGGCGCTGGGGTCCTGCTGGGTCCCTGTGGGAGGTGGGGGTCCCCTGCTGGGGTTCCCATGGGAGATGGGCATCCCCTGGGTGATGGGGTCCTATTGGGGGTGCCCTAATGGGGGTCCCATGGGAGATGGGGGTCCCTTGGGTGATGGGATCCTATTGGGGCTCCCTGATGGGGTCCCCTGGGTGATGGGGTCCTATTGGGGGTCCCCTGTTGGGGTTCCCCTGATGGGGTCCCCTGGGTGATGGGGTCCTATTGGGGGTGCCCTATTGTGGGTCCCGTGATGGGGTCCTATTGGGGGTCCCCTGTTGGGGTTGCCGCTGACTCCCCCCCCCCCGCAGGAGTCCCGGGGCCGGCGGTCGGTGGTGGCGGGGGCCCCGCTGGACCTGGGCCGCCTGGGGGGGGCCGCGGCTGCGGCGGGGGGGGGACCGCTGTCGCTGTCCCTGTGCCTGCGGCCCCGCTCCCGCAGGGTGGCGGCGGCGAACCTCCGCCTGCGCCTGAGCGCCTGCGTCCTGCACGAGGGGCACCCGACGTGAGCGGCACCGGGGGCACCGGGGGGGGGCACCGGGGAGGCACCGGGGGGCGGAGGGGTTGGGACGTGGGGGACCCATGGGAATGCGGGGGCCTGGGGGACATTGGGGGGACTTTGGGGGTCTTGGGGACGTGGGGGGGGGGTGTTGGGGACCTCGAGGGGGTGCTGGGGACATGGGGGGGGGGGCGATACCGGGGGCATCTTTGGGATATGGGGACATGAGGGACCCAATGGGGACATGGGGAGCGATACTGGGGGGGTGTCGTGATGGGGACATTGGGGTTAAAGGGGCGGTGTTGGGATGGGGGCGTGGGGGGGACACAGGGGTTAAGGGGGGGATGCTGGGGGTGGATCCCGTTGCTGCCGCAGGGGGTGGCAGTGGAGGGGCCACGCGTGCTGAGGCGTGTGTGCCATATGTGTCACATGTGTGTGCCATGCATGTCACATGTGTGATATGTGTGTGTCATACGTGTCACATGTGTGTGCCACGCGTGTGCCATGCATGTCACATGTGTGCCACGGTT